>JAMBUN010000121.1:0-260049 GCA_030271035.1 Microascus cirrosus
CCCCCCCCAAAAAAAAAAAAAGGCGTGTTGTCAATCTCATAAACCAGGTCAGGCCCCCTAGCGGCTTATGGCGTGACGCGCGGGCGCAACCGTTGGAGACAACGGACGTAATTGCCCTTATGACATGGTGCCTGCTCGTACCTTCAGGGGCTGCTTCTGCACAGTAAGCCTGACACTTAGCGGCACGAGGTAGTTGGGGGTTTGGGAGTTTGGCTGTGGAAATACTGTCCCCTGGCGCCGAGACTGATGGCGTTCGACGAGGTATTGCCGCCTTTTCATCAGGGGTAAAGGAAACCGTTGTTCGCAATTTGGATTTTGGTGGATCAGCCGTACGAGCCTGTTCCGGCTGGGTCGAGTCGAAAGAATTGAGGCTACGACGGATTCCTAGCCGTATAGCTGGGTAACAAGACAAACTGCGCGATGGCTGGAGCTCGAAACCTACTCCGTCCCGTAAGGTTTCTATGCTACCTTGCTTACACAACATAATTAGCTCACCCAGCCCCCAACCCTTGTTACGTTCTCCCGTAAATCGGGCTGTTCATACACATCCCAACCCTGAAGCTCTCGGATAATGGCGCCACTCGCCAGTGCACCCCTGGAACGGCCGATTGGAAGGCATATAGCGCTACTTTTAGGACTAGGCTAGTACATACGGCCATAGCTCGTGGGAAACCGAGGGTCCCGTCCGCTCCCCTAAACATAAACCGTGAGGCGCTGGACTAGTAGTCGGGTCGTTGACGACCAGCAAACCCCCGGTGTTTTATGTTTTGAGTAACACCTCTTTTCTCCTGCCTTGCGTTTGTCGTTAGTTGAAGACCGATTAAGGCCCGTTTCTTCTCGGAACTCTCCATACCACTACGGGGATCTCGCCTGTCCTCCACCGCACTAACCCCTTTGCGACCCTCCGGCTCCAACATCTTATCGCTTCCCTGAAACCGGGCCTCCGTATGGTAGCGGAGGTGCTCCGGAACCCCTTGTGGCCAGAAATGGTCGGAGTACAGAACTAGCCGTACCATATCTCGGATCGCCATGGGCGAAGAAACTCTATTTCGCAAGTTGTTTGTTTGGAGGGGGTGATGCGGGAGAAGTTTACTCGTTCAATCGCTCTCTAGTCAATCCCGCACCGGCTTGAGATAGCCTACACTTGGCAGGCATCTAAATAATGATAACTAGATTCCTCTTCTCGCTATCCACCTTCTCAACGCTCCGCAGAACACACGTCCAGCACGGCCGCTGCTCCGGAACTATAATGACGGATTTCTTCAGTCTCGCCGCCACTCCAGCGGCCGCAAGCCTGGCCAGCCAGTTTCCCGAAGTCCTCATAATCAGTGCCGTATCGTCGATAGGCGGTACGAACAACTCCTCCCAGTTATCCACTGCCGTCAGTTTCCTGCTGTCTTGCGAGAACACCTCGGTGAACGTCGTCGTTGGCTGACTTGCATGCTCGCAGCTGAGCCTTGTCACCCCACCTGCGAGTGTTCCCAAGAGGTCCAGGTCCGCGATCCATTTGGTTCCATCATATACCTGCACCAGAGTCTCCCTCAACGCTGTGCTCTGGTCAATATGATGCTCGTCCTTGTTGAGACTCCGTAGTTCGGGCTTATATTGTGTGAGCTGCATATGCATAGACGTCAGTCCGAAGTTGTCCTCCGCCACCCCGTTGAAAAGTTTGTGATCAATAACCCTCCAGCTTGTGTTACTGCTCTTCTGTATCCGCGGGTCCGGAGGCGGCACAAGGAACGAGAGGCCCGGCTGGCCGATATTCCCGTGCACACGGCGGATCTCGGTCTGGGGAGGCTGGTCATATGGGTCCGCCAGCAACGAGCCCGCGACGAAGATGGAGTTGTCTGACACCAGCGCGAAGACATGTCGAAGGTGCACCGGATCAATGAGACGTCCGCTCTCGAACATGGCAATACAGGCGAATGCTTCAGGACGGGTGAGGGTTAATCGGAGAGGGGAGGCGTCGGGAGGGGAGCGGGAGGGAATCCACCTCGCTTCGTCGGAGTTCAGATCAGATACTATGGATAGAGATACCGTGGCGCCCGGGATGCGCTGGTAAATCTCGGCTGCAGCGGCGAATGCCCTCAGGTGTCGGACAAAGATTGGATATTTGACTCTCAAGTTCGTGACAAACCACTCTGTGAGAGGTCGATACGCGAAATGGGTCGGATTGAAGACAGTGCGGAGAGTTCTGGCGGGGAGGAACTCCCCAATATGTCTGCTGTCTCCTCCCGGCTTACCGGGTCGAGGGTCCTGACCTGTGTTTGTCATGGGACCAGTTCTTAGAATGGCCGCCGTATCTTTGGTCCCAGCACAAAATTCTAGCTTGATCCAACCTGACGAGTCTTTTGGGCCTGGGAAATTACGCCAACAGTTAGAAGTTTTCTGGCTACAGTGGCAGACAAACGGGGGAAGGGAGCGTGTAAAGTCGGCCTCTGCAAATATCGATGATCCAAGATACGGGAAACACAACTCATAGCCGCATATGTGACCCCGCAGATAAATCATGAAGTGTAAAAATAATAGCTATCGAGTAAAATGTCATCTTACCATTAGCCAATTCTGCCAGCGAATCGTGGAAGTTGGTGCCAGTACTGAAGTCGAGTTGTCCGCAATGCGGCTTCTTGCTATCCTCCATGACGTGGACTGGCAGGCATATTTCTCCGAGCTCAGTAATTTCACGCATTCTCTGCTGAAGGATACCTCCGTGCAATGTTTGGCACAGGTCCCCTCGTGATTTCTTCCAGTCATGGCAAGCGACTGAGCATCCCCCATTTTTCCAGCAGGGACAGCCTCCCTTCTTAGTCTTGAAGATGTTTGTTGACTCTCCCTCGGAACGTGGCTTCTCGCATGGTCCACGGCATTTGCAAGGCGCCGATTTGGTGGAAATTAGAAACCACCGAACGTGTCTCAGGTCATCAGGCGCCCATCGTGGCTTTCGCCGGAGGAAACCATCGCTGCCGAGACCAGGCCTCTGTCCAATTGAAGCGTACTCCGTTACTGTGACCTCAGCGGCGGTGTAGACATACCGAATGACACAGTTCGCTGAGGAAAGCTGTAGATCCTGGGCCATCTGTCTGAGATATGTAATTCGAGGCTCAGGTCCGTTCATGAAGGAGAAGAGAGGCCTAATTTCGCAAAGGCCGAAGAACGGCGGCGGATGGCACTTCGGATCGCATAGGAACTTTGCGTTACGGTGTCCGTACCGCATTAGCCTGAGAGCCATCTCTCTATCCCCTTCTTCCCGGTCTTCGTAGTCCTCTACAGCGCTCAAGAGCTGACCGAGCCACGAGGATCTCGCCATGAGCTTCTGCATCCGTTGCATAGACTCCGGATTGGGTCTACTGCCGGCCTTGTCTGGGAGACGGAGGGCCTGAGCAAGCCGCGACAGAAGGTCGAGGGCTTCCTTTTCTGAGGCCCGGAAGTCCATCCAAGTGGAGATGACACACCCGATTATTAGAACGAACGCGAACTCGTCCATTGTTACTCGGTTAGTGTCGATTCCAAGACTCCTTTTGACAGTCACCGGCTCCCCGTAGTACCGCATGTACGCTAGAGGCAATGACCAGACTATCGCCGCACCCTCCTTGCCTGTCTCCACGTCAATCGTCAGAATTCCAGAGGGAGGAATTAATGGGTCCCGTTGGCGAACCACGTCGGGTCCCTGGCTGAGAACCGCCATGTCCGGATAAAGATGCCAAGCAGCCATGGCAAGGACGACCGCCCCCGTCCGAACCTTTTGCGGCGTTCCCTTGACAAGAAATTCCATGGACAGCATGGCATCGGACCACGCTATCATAGTGCTTTCGTAAGCATCCACTGAGTTGCTAACGCGAAGGCCAAATTTGTCCGTACAGAGCAGGACTCGCCGACGCTCTTTACCCTTGATGGAGCTTGCTGTACGTATCCAGGACCGCGCGCTGTTATCCGAGAGTCCAATCTCCTCGCGCGAGAACTCTTGCTTCGTTGCCATCTCCATCGCCAGCCGTTTCATTTAATTAATCTCCTTCTCAGCCTCACGGAGTACCTCTTTCTTCTGGTGGTCGATCAGCTCCACCCACAACGATATGGCCTCGGGGCCATCGAGGGCTTCAGCGATCATACAGGCCAGTAAGTGGACAGCGATGGCGTTCGTTCCAGACGTCGCCGCGGCCCAGAGACCGGCAGTGTCAATCCCCGAAAATATGGCAAACAGCCCGTGGCGCTCCTTCTCGGTCTCCTTGATATCGACCTTGGCCACCTCGCAGATCTCCGAGACCCGCAACCCATACGCGCGGAGGAGCTCCGGAGACTGTGGTGCCCTGTCCTCAAACAAGGCGCCGAGCTTCCGTGCCGTTCGGTGAAGACCGCCTACCTCGGCATTTTCTCTGCGCAGGGGGCTTAGGGCGAGGCCGGCGCCGGCATATTCTTTCGGAGCCTCCATTTTGATAAGCGTGAAGTCGAGGTTGAAGTTCGCGGCGGCGAGCGTGAGCTCCTGCGGGAGGCTGACCCCGCTCGCGAATATCTTCGATATAATGGACTCGGGCATCCTAACTGGGTCGCCAGACAGTTTCCGAGGTGTCTTTCGAGGACTGGATGATACAGCTCTATCTCTAACCCTTGCTGCTTCATGCCACTAGGGGAATGGAGAACGGGTGAACGCCAGAAGGGAAGGGGCTCCCAAAATGCCGTTGTCGATATGGTGAGGGGTGCGCACTGGCGTTGTCGTCACGTGGGACGGTTATCTCTGGTCCAAAGGGAGATGCCAGAAGCTTTTCAGCCCAATGAGCCATCTTCGCATTTTCCCAGCCTGCTCCTGGACCAGAGGGCAAGCCCACCCTCTTATTGGATACAGCCCCGCGCGACAGTGTCCTCTTCCCACTCACTGCCTTGGCAAGTCTCCAATCTGCTCTGAAAGCAGCGCAGACCGTCACTTCTCACTGAACTTTCAAAACATCATCTTAGGACCTATTCTCGGACAGGTAAGCCCTGGCTGTCCAGGCGCCTTTTTCGAATCCATGGCATCAGCATGGTTTCCGACAAATTTGGACGGACCAACACCGTGGACACTCGGCTGGGTTCTGCCCCTCTTTGTGGTCATTAGTCCCGGGATCAGTGGCCGACATCTTACGGGACTCTTTTCGCGAAAGATATCCGCACTTCCCTGTCTCATGCCAGGAATCACAGTGCTATTTCACAACGGCCGCCGCGATCATGCCCAGGACCTACCGGCAATCATCTACGATGCCTTTGAGCCTGTGCCGCCGTACCCGCTCCCAGGATCCTTCATGGAGGTAGACTCGTTCGTCAAAGATTCAGTTCCATACAAATTCCGGATCTTACAGATCAACTACAAGGATTATCAACGTCATGGTGACACCTCGGTTCGGAGTCTGCAGCCGTTCTCCAGGGCGTCCTATATAATCTTGATGTCCTTTCTTCTCACCGTCGCCGTCCTTAGCGTTGCCATCACCCAAAGTGATGGAAGCGGAATTTTGGCCGTAACAGGCCTGTCAATTCTGACCTCCTTCAACAGCACATTCAACCAAGCAAAGACTTCCACCCAGTATCCTGATGAAACGACAATGAGAAAGCCACACACGACAGTCATCGTGACCCGGAATGGCTCTATGTGTGTGGTGTACAGCAACTTCAACCCGATCTTGGTCTTTAAAGAGTCACTGTATACAGCGACCGTACCTCCGACGCCGGGAGCGGTTGTCAACGCTCTTTGTTCTCCACTCTTGTTCGGGGCTTCCCTAGTTCTATTAGCCAACATGAAGATACCGACTCAGATTGCCTTCGGTGTCGTCTTCGCTGCCATTTCCCTGCTCATCTGGACCCTGCCATGCGGGCGGCTTTCGCACCAAATAGGAGACGCGGATTGGCTTCTTAAGACAAATTTGATGGACAACCGGCTACAATGGCAACAGGAGAATGCGGTAGCTAACGAAAATAGGTGGAATCTTTGGGTACGGGAGGCGGTGAAGCATATTGATGACGAAGATTGGCCCGCTGTGGCGGAGATGAAACGGCTTGTAAATGAGGTTCCGGATGTTTATGCCTTTCCAGAAGAACCCAGGGAAGAAGAGGAAAACATCCAGAGGGGATCGTTAGAGATTGGCCCTGTACCTGTATCTCAGTGGTGACGACAGCTTCAGAAAATGCAGTAAAAGCACTGACGTTAAGTAGCCGTAGCGTCGATGTATTAGTGTTGGGTAAGGTCCACTGTGATTTAAGCTAGAAGACCTGGTTTTGTCAACAGGAAGATAAACAGCATGGTGTATAATGGCGCAACAACAACTTTATCCACTTGCCTTTCTCACCAAGCCGGGTATATAGGCGCGCGGGTTGATCACTCTTCTTATATGTAAGGAAACGCGGGGATTCTATATATGCTTTCCCGTAGGAACGGTCGTACTGATGGCGAGGGCGGCAGAGGGAGTGGTCGCAGGAGACGGAGGAGATATGGGGCGGAAGAAATGCGATTTAAGGTCTCTCATATTAATACAATGTTTGAATTATACTTAATTGAAAACACCCTAGCCGCATACCACCCCCAAATCGGCGTGTTGTCAATCTCGTAAACCAGATAAGACCCTATAACGTCCGTCACCCCCAAACCGGACACCCCAAAATACTGCTACCAAAATCAGACCCTCATCTCAACCCGAATTTTCAACCATTTTTAATGCTACGATAGTACAATCTTCCAGCTCGCTAGATAATTCAGAGTCGCTAGATTCAACTGTATTATCTGTTTTATCGCCCGACTCGATTTAGGCCTTGTGGATAGCCTCAATATCTGCGAACTTTGAATTCAGCATGATCTAGACCTTCTTCCTTTTCCTTAGCCTCGTAGCCTTAACCTGCTCTTTAAGGGATTAGACCCTATGTTATAGGCTATCTAATTAGTAGTCCTTTTTGTTAAAGCCTTCCTGAACCTTCTGGAATAGTAGCTGTTATATACTGGTAGGTCGATCTAGTTAGCTGTATAAGGCTAGCTAGTCCTGAAGATCTATAACCTTCCTTAGGGTTAACTAAGTAACTGCAGATACAGCTATATCCCACTTCTAGATAGGTCTAGACCTAAGGGCTCTATCTGGTGTATATTTGACCTGGCTTCTGGCCTTAGTAGAATTCTTAAGCAGTAGTAGACTGAGCAGAGGCCGGGCTATGGATACTGGCTATAGACCTGTCGATTTCTAGCCAGCCTGTATATTCTAGGCTATAAGAGCTGACTGGCATACCCTCTGATAACAGTTAAGGAAGTTCCTTTTGCCTACTACTATAGAATTGTTTGATTATTCTAGGTATTTGAGCTCCTTTCTATAGATAGCATTTAACAGCCCGAAAACTGATTAGTCTAAGGGCTAGAGGACATAGGATATATAGGGACACAGGTAAAGTAGGTATATATTATATATATAATAGAGATTTATAAATTCAGTAGATTCATAGCTCTTATAACTGTCTAGGATAAGAAGCTGAGCTGTTATTAGGTCTGTAGGTTAGGTTATAGGGATAAAGACTTCCTTAAGCTAATAGACAGCTGTTTGTTATCTGTCTATCTATTCTCTGTTAAATAGAACTTCTAATCTATATAGGGCTAAAGATCTAAGGGAAACTACTGCTGTTAAACTGAATTTCCCTTATAGATAACTAAAGGGAGAAGTGTTAAGCCAGTAGCACTAATACACTTAATTAAAGTAGTCTAAGTCCTAGAGCCAGGCTGTTTTTTCTATAGATTCTGGGCTTCTATAGCTCTAATAACTAGGCTATTAGACCTTTAGCCTTCTAGAATCCTAGTCTTATCTATATTATACTGATTAGCTAGATAGATAGCCTTGATCTTTAGGATAGATAGATATTAAAACCAGGCCCTGATTTTGTTAGTTAATGCTCTGTTAATATGCTAGGAATTAATAGCTCTGGCTTTTTAGACCTTAATAGAAGGATTCTGACGTAGTGAGTGGGTGTGGTGTGGCCGGACCTTCGTTCTCACGGCGCAATTCCTTTTGTCGGCCGGGCAGACTGGAGCTAAACCCCTTTCGGCAGGGGTCAGCCCCAGTCTGCACCGGGAT
This sequence comes from Microascus cirrosus, assembly GCA_030271035.1. Lineage (NCBI taxonomy): Eukaryota > Fungi > Ascomycota > Sordariomycetes > Microascales > Microascaceae > Microascus > Microascus cirrosus. Next base: position 8,067 of record JAMBUN010000121.1, read on the forward strand.
GTATTTAACTGGGGGGAGCTCCAATACTCAAACTTTAAGAAGACAAGACTGTTTTTTCCCTGATCAGGGAACCCACAGAATGTGAGGTTCGAGGGACTATTGTGTGTGATATGAACTGAACGATTTGACCTGTTGTCTACATAGACAGACTTGACTGATTCACGCCCTATTTCTTGAAACTAGACATTGGACCAACATATTCCAGATCGGCTGCCGCGTAGAGCTCGGTCTTGCAGACTCCCAGGAGTCTGATCAGAGAACCACTGCGATTTCGTCAAGATCTCGCAGGCTCAACAGGCGCGGCGGCATCCACGTTGTATGAGTTCGACTTATACGTGGCGCTGTGAGGACGAACTAATCGCGCGGTCTGGCTACACCGCGCTCACTCAGTAGGAAGGCTTAGAGCTAGTTTTTTCTAAGGGCCTAGGATCCTCCTTATAGGCATAGGATTCGCTCAGCAAACTCCTTAACCTGTTGATAGGTTAGTGGGAGCCCTAAAGTAGCCTGGACTTATATCTATTCTACTAGGTGGTTTTCCTGGGTCGGTGATAGCTTTTGCTGGCTAGACAAGACTATAGCCCTTGACTGGGTGCCTTGTAGGCGGTCGTAAAGTGTAGACCTTAGAACCCCCTACTCGATCGAGGCTTTGCGTAAAGATAGGCCATTTGCAATAGATTCTAAAGCCTAATTAATCTCGTATTTGGTATAATTAGGCATTATTGAATAAAGTAGTAGTATCTAAAGTCTAGTAAAAATTGAGGAAGAATTGGCTGAGATATCGTAGGTTGAAGGGGGTAGGTTGAAGTGGCGGTGAGGCATTTTGGGGTGTCCGGTTTGGGGGGGTGTCCGGTTTGGGGGTGACGGACGTTACCGCCTTATGGATAGACGCGCAGGGCGCAACCGTTGGAGACGTCCCGGACAATTTCCCCTGCGGCGTGGCACCCGCTCGACCATACTCAAGTACTCGTACTTTCAGGGGCTGCTTCCGCGCGGAGAAGCCTGACAGCGGCATATGCTTTTGAGGAGTGGGCGGAAACTCCTCCGGAGTCTGGTTAGCTCAAGACCTGTGTGAACGAAAAAGTACTCACTTGACCATGCACGTGCGGGTTCGCGGTGCCCATATCTTACCGTTCATTCCGTCACCATTGGAGTAACGTATGATGAGACACTGATAAAGGCAGCATGTATATGCATAGATGGCCAGTGTACCATACGCTCGGAGCTCGTGGAGCCAATACAATATAGTGGGATGCCTCTGCTGCGTCCGATACGTAAAGAAGATGGACAATGATAGGGTGTCGGTATTCGTATGCAGGGAATATGCCCCGCTACCCGAGAGTGGTCAGCTTCATCAGAGCCACTGCCACTGACCGGCCTGAAGGGGGAGCGTGATCCCGGCCGCTCAGGAATGCAGGTCTCATTGGCGGCTGCCCTAGACGGACGGATGAGTGCTGTGTCCGTGAGCCATGAATGCCCTGGGGTTATGGTCAGAATCGATCTAAACGGGAACTTCGAGCACTACCGAACATTGGTGTGTAAGCGGCGGCCATAGATGCTAGCGAGGAGCCATACCGAGCCCTGGTCTCTAAAGTGTGCATGGCTAAGGGCTCTCTTTGGATAGATAGCGAGGTATGGGAAGTCGTTTATAGAGATTTGGGTAGAAAGATGTCCGGTGGTTCGCCGGGGGTCTATTGACAGTAAGGTGAGGTGAGACACTTCAGATGGCCCGCCTATTGCGAGATAGAAAAAAGCTCAGTCATTTGGGCTGGTGGGATGGTGAGCTGAGACGCTCCATGTAGTTGACTCATCGCTGGGTAAGAAGGACCTGTCATTTGAAGGATGCTATGCGGAAGGAGGACCAGATACGCCAGCAAAAGTAGGAGCAAAAGACCCGGGAAAGACGAGAGAAAATCTACGAAAGGGAAGAAGAGATAGGCGTCTTCCTACGAGTTCCGTCAGAAGGAACTGCTCGGCCGGAGAAGAACCTTAATCAGGGTGAGCAGAGATAATACAGATAGCCTGACTCCTGGCCACAAATGCAAAGTTGCCAGTAGAAAGACGTGTTCTAGCTGAAATCCGGTTATAATAACAGCTGTTGGAAGAGAATAATAAAGGGATCTATAGTGAAGACATGGCAAGTCACTAGACAGGTTATAGGAGAGACAGGCTATCTGAGGGGCTTAATGTATCAAGAAGACCATGGACGCTTTTCCCAGCAGAGAGCTATTCGTCCTCCTCATCTTCGTCCCTTCTACCCGAAGACAGTGCCAGGTCTCCGTGGGGAGTTCTTAAACAGCACCGTCATGCACACCGGCCAAATATCTTTGAATTGCACATCTCGAGACCCCTTCCAAAAACCGCTGCCACTGACAAAGGCTCATAGAACACACATCACGATAGAACCTCCACCATTTGACGCTGCTAGTTATGATTGTCAGAAACTGCAAACTGGATATGAGAATCAGGAGTCTGACAAGGCATCTCATCAGCTGAGTGAGTATTGTAGGGCAACGAATGTATGTGATCTGTTGATAATGGTAAGGGTCGGGGCTGCAGCTGTATGAACTGGAGCACTAATTACGAAATGAACGTGTGGGTGCGAAGGGTCGCGCATGATCTGGCAGCCGGAGCCACCTACTCCCCAACATGAGACATAGCCCGCCAATGAGAGCGCTTGATTTGAATTCAAATTGTGCGGCGTGCGTACAAAATATACAGGTGTTGTCACCTGTTAGGCTTTGCCCACGTGCGAATAGCTGTTGCCATCAGGAAACGGAAGCCTTGACAGCGACACATGGATTTCTGCATCCAACAACAACAAACGCATCCATCTAAACGCTCACATCATCTGAGATCATCGTCCATAATGGAGCAACCAAATTTTGGCATCATTTCAGACCACCTTCAAGAAGCTGCTAATGGACTGAGGCTTTGTCAGAACCTTCCAGCTGTTCAAGGGGGACAGGCCATCGCCGACGCGCTGCTGCAAATACACGAGCGACTCAGCCACATTGACACCCGGATGGACCAACTTGGGACCAGGGTGGACCAACTTGGGACCAGGGTGGACCAACTTGGGACCAGCGTCGGCCAACTTGGGACCAGGGTCGACCAACTTGGGACCAGGGTCGACCAACTTGGGACCAGGGTCGACCAACTTGGAACCTGGTTCCAAAGGGAAGTAGCGGCGAGGTAAGTCGTTAGCAGGGCGTCGACTGTGTGAATCGCGGCGATCTGACAGCTTTTTATACCAGGGACCAAAACACCCAGGCCCGCCTTTACAATAGCGTCGTGGTCCGACTTCAGGACACGCCCTTGTCACCTTTGCATTCCTTGGACACGGGAAATGTGATTCCTAATTTCCCTGCAACTCTCAGCGACATTGAGCATCTCGACCGTATACTCAACCCCTTGCAAATAATGTTACTCTTGGATTAAAACTAACTGACTGTTAGACGAACTCATCAACAACATTTTTACCCACCTACATCAACCAATCCCTGGTGGGCATGTTAGAGATAAACGCAGACGCCTCCGGATCGCGTGTGGAATTATCCATGAGTAAGGGCTTTCCCAATCGTCGGCCCTGGCCCCTACTATGCGTAGAGTAAGTTCTTGTCGATGAATGCCTCCATCTTGGTTGATGTATCTAATCTAAGATATCTAGACAAGTTTTTGAGCTCCATGAGTTATACTTTTATGCGATGCCATCGATGGAAGAGTTTGATCAGGTCAATCGCTTGCACTTCGTGAGTGCTTACCGTGGGACCAAGAGGCGGACGCAAGGAAGTCCTCAAACGCTTTGCCGACCCCGCTCCACCCTCGGCTGCGGCAAACCGAGTCGCTCAGACTTAGGCAACCAAGCTACATTACACCCGACGATCACTTAATTCCCTTATCCACCATTGTTCATTACATTTATTGCAGGTTAAATGGAGTTTGTCGTAGGATCGTGGAATCATGGATTAGATGGATGGAGTTCGTCAGGGGAATCAGGGAATAGACGGCGTGTCGCCCAGGGATGCGTAGTGTTTATCAAAAATTAAAGAACGGTATTTTATTTCCTTAAGGTTTCCATCAACTCCGGCAAAAGCAGTGACCAAACCCACGTAACGCGTCGCATTTTGGGGCGGATACGGGACGAAAAGAACGTTGGTTTGCGCCGGGGCCGAAAGGGGGCAGCGGGCGAAGGATTGCAATTGCAGCTGGTGCCACCTGCAACCAACAAATGGGACAAGGCGGTTGGCGAGGCTGAAGCCTTGATTGGAGGGGAGGCCAATATCACGTGCGACTGCGGCGACACTTAGGGGCGAATCAGAAAACGGAAGCCTCGACAGCGACGCACGGATTTCACAGAACCAGCGAGCTGCTTTCCTCTCTGACGCAGAAAACCAAGGCCGAAGTTGGCCCATTATGCCAAAATCCGGAACATAGGGTGTCTTCCAGGCCTCTCTGGTCGGGATGTCAAATGCCAGATGCCGGTATACTGACCGGCCACGGAAGTCCTAAAACCTAGATCCTAGATATTACGTTGGAATAGGGGGCTATAAGGTATGCGTTAGTGGAGTGATCCTTAAATCCGTCTGTCGCAAATCCTTTACAACCGACTATGTGGCCACGGACAGAGGCATTTGCCACATACCCGGACTATCTATATGAGGAGGTCTACGCTTCCACCCAGTTAGTTAGGAATAGAGAGACGGACGGGGTTCCGGTAATCCAACATATTAACACGGTCACAAATTTTGAATGCCAGCGATTCCGCTTCTCGAAACGGGAGACGACAAGGGAGGAACGTTTTCAGATGACGGCAGATTTTGGGCCAAATTTTCCCAAAGGATCGAACTTATTGAGCTGAGCCCCCTCCAATTTTGGAAGTTTTCGGTGGCCAACATAGGAGTAATCAGAAAACGGCATTTTTGGTTCCGACACGCGAATTCCATTGCGCCCTCTGCTGTCAAAGTTGCTTACAATGACACGGCAAAAGAGCGGATCAGAGTGTTTCGCCGGCTGATGCCAGGTGGAAAGAAAGCTCGGTCACGTGCAAAAAGTTCGCCCTGCTTTGCAAGATCCCGGACGGAAGGTGTGGGGTTTCGAGGTAACGGTAAATCGGTATCCCGGGCCACCCCGTCAGCCTTTCCGGGTCCGGAAAGGGAAAAGCCCCACAAAAAGGCCCCACAAAATGTGCAAACGGGATCAACGGTGTTCTTATAATTCTTCGTCGATGTGCAAAGGTGCAAAAGGTTGCTAAAGATGCAAGATCGGAAGTCCGGGAAATGGGATGTCTCGAGAATCGGATGCTCCTTATTCTCCCACGAGCTATGGTCGTATGTACTACTGCATGGTGCGAAATGAACTTATATTCCCTCGAGAAAGAGCCGCTGGGCTCCTTGAGTTGGGAGGGACACGCATACCCATCCCGTCCGCTGCCCTTGCAACATAGTCGCCCCACCACCGGGCTTACACGATGTCTCGCCGACATCTAAGTCGCCTACCGAGACTTGCTTCTGGATTCTCCGCGCTTCAAGGTCCTCGTCACCTATTAGCTATCAGCCTTACTGTCTAGTTAGGAGTTCCGGAACCGCTCTGCTAGGGAAAAACCCCGGTGTAGCAGTTTTACAACCCTCGACGGAGGCTAAGGGTATCGGTGGGCGGAAGTCTGGCCATTAGGGGGTGGGGGACCAGCTTTAACCGGATAGGCGTACTGTTTTATAAGCAAGTTAGATCCCAGTGTCGCTCCTCCACCACACCGATATCGTCTCCTTCGAACAGCAGCCCGAATTGAATAGACTGCTACGTCCCTGTGGTTATCAAGGGCTTTTCTACCGCTGACCGACTATTGAGTTAGGAATAGCGCTCGAAAATATGGTTCGGAGGCGAGATTTGGAGACGCATGAGGCTGTTGTGTCACTCATCTCAACAACCCTCGCCAACTCCCATTTGCCTACACATTTCTGCCCAGGGCTTTCTCAGGACTTACTTAGGAGATAAACATGAGGGTTACCGTTCCTACTGTCTCACACGAGCCTGAGTCTTGCAAGGATATCGCTAAGGTTTTATCATGTCTCAGCCGACGTCTTCTGACTCTCTCTAACTGCCTAATCAGATAAACTAGCACAAACGAAGGCCGGCGGATGGTCAGTGGCCTTGAACAGGTGGATCAGAGAAGACCAGGTGGCGTTTGATTATCCTATTCCAACGCCGGTTTAGGCATGTTCTTTCCTTACCCTGACCACCATAGTTAAGCGGACAGTGAGAGTAATTACTACCAGTACTTTTTGACAAGATTCAAAATGTGATGTAGCTCTCAAAATAGGGACGCATGTGAGATTCTAAGTTGTCGTGCTCCTTGCTATCGTCTTAGCTAACTCCTTTTTGTTTTCGCATGACCAATCCTATCGGTCCTAGCATTGAATAAGGCATAGACATGCGAGCGGATTGAGAGATTCGAAAGACTACTGCATCTTTTCCAGCGCCGAATCGCAGTATAACCAGTTTGTTCAGGCCACGACAAGTGAAGTGAGCCCTCTCAACGACACCACGCGTGCCATATTCTCTCAGCACCGGAATGATGGAGCGATGGTGCGTGGTTTGGAATTACTCGGGAAGCTCCGCCTGCATGCGAGCGGGCAGCAAAAGATTCTAGCCAATAAACCCCTTCCGTCTCTATGTCTCATGCAGCTAAGAACGTAGGGCTTACATGTGACCCTTTCCTGGACGAAGCCTAATCCCCGCTTCGACTCACAGTTCGCTGTTTTCAACTTCGCGAGCGCTTTATCCAAAACTGCCCTTGCCCCTTTCCTACAATCACAGCCCATACCGCAAATTGCCTCATGCTCCCTTCTCTGCCTGATATAGCAAGACCTGGAGATCCGTCGTCATAGTACATCAAAGGAATCGTCCTCCTGAGGGCAACAACCTCTCCTTTTGTCATGCACACTGAAGCGAGGAGGTCAAAGCTTTGTGAACCATGCAGTGCCATTTTCGGCGGCGGGGCAACCGGAACTGCCGACGAGGATGACAGCCTCGATGTCGAATTCGATCACCACAGGACCTTGGCCGGCTTCCGCGAGGCTGTGTTCCGGGAATGCCCCCTGTGCCGCCGATTTTTTGATCTGCTGTCGAAGGAAGTAGGAGGAAATTTTGACGAAGTTGAGAAACTTGTCTCGCCGGCCAAGTATGCGACTACCATCACCCTCACCCCATACAGCCGTTCTCTAGATTTACAGGTCGATTTGAACCTCCTACGATCGCCGAGGCTCTATGCTGGCGTCATGATGGATCTGTATCCGTGGGATAGTGAGCCTAATGTACCTTCCGCCGCCCTAGGCAGAGCCATTAAGTTCTAATAGGAATTTACTCCTACTTTCAGGTGTGTGCGAACAACTACCCCGCATCCCGGCATCTAAGGATACTGGATCCATGATGTCCTGGGCTCCGGTGCCGCATTGGCTGGCCGACTGCCTCAAGTTCCATAGGAGGTGCTCACCTCAGCAGAGCAGCAGGCCCTGGTATCCCCGCCGCCTAGTGGACGTTGGCCACGAACCCGGCAGGTTCCGCGTCATAGAGAGCGCCGGCATGGCTCCTGGTGCCGAATACCTTACTCTCAGCCACCGCTGGGGGACCGGCAAGAATATCTTGAAACTGAACAAAAACCGACTCAGAGAGTTCGAAGACGGCATGGACCTTGCCGTTCTCTCGAGGACATTTCAGGACGCTGCTGTCGTTGCTCAGCGACTAGGCATCCGATACCTCTGGATCGACTCCCTGTGCATCATACAAGAGGGCGACGACCTCAAGGACTGGACGGAGCAGGCCCCAGTGATGAAAGACGTGTATATGAACGCAATGTGCAACATATCCGCGGACTGGACCGTCTCTGAGAGCGATGGGCTCTTCTTCGAGAGGGACACCGGCTGGTTTGAGCCCCTTAAGGTTGAATTCTCGGGCCGGACATGGGGCCTGAGCTATCTCAGCCAGCTAAAATCCGAAGTGAATGACGCTCCCCTGAACCACAGGGGCTGGGTCGCTCAGGAACGGATCTTAGCAAACCGGTGCATCCACTTCTGTCGCCGGGAGCTCTTCTGGGAGTGCCGCGAGCGCATCCTTAGCGAGTCCTACCCCGATTTGACGGCGCCGCTATCTGGAAACTCACCGGCGTTCTTGATCCTCCGGCTGAAAAACTTCTTCGGAGACCACGACGTAAACAGCGGCAATGTTGGAGGCTGGAGGCAGCAGCCGGTGGACACCGAGGCCTGGGGCAACGCTGCACACGGACTCCTGTCTTGGAACCAGGCGGTCAGGTACTACTCCCAGTGCGAGCTGACGTACGCCAGCGACAAGCTGGTCGCCATATCGGGTATCGCGAGGCAGTTAAAGGCGTATGTAGGGAGCACATATCTCGCAGGGCTGTGGGAGAGGACTCTGTTGACGGATATCGCGTGGGAGAGGCGGGTCAACGACGACAGGGACCAGGCGCGTGATGACAAGGGCGTTACTGGGACCCGGGACCCGGTGGAGCCGTACCACGCGCCGAGCTTTTCCTGGGTGTCGTCGCCGTTCAGGACGACGCTGTCGAGATTCCACTGGCGCCGTAAAGCTGTCTACGCTGCAGTGTCATGTGTGCGGACAGATACGGATGACCCCATTACTGAGGATGTTTTTGGCCCGCTGCGTTCCCCTGCGCTCCGACTCAAGCTAACGGGGTCCCTGAGACAAATGAGATTGCGGTTCTCGTTTCCTTCGCTGTGCCAAGTCTGGGTCCACCCTATCCGCTGCAAAAACGACGTAGTGGACACTACAAAGCGGAACATCATTGCTACATTGGATTTCAACGTGCTCCCGAGCAGGCAGCCCGAGTTCGAGGAAAAATTCTACTACTACGTGCCCCTGGTACTATTCGAGGTTGAGCACGACGTACCGCAGCTCGAGTTTCACGCTATCATCTTGGAGCTTCTTGATGAAAGCCGGTCCGAGTACAAGCGTGTCGGTCTCGTCCACACAATGGACGACGACGCGAGAGGGACATTGCTTTCGAGCCAAGAGTATTCTGTGCCTCCGCCGGAGGGGTTGGATAAGAACCCGGAAAACCATACCGTATATGTCGTATAGCCAATAATATCTTTCACGCCAGGGGTCCAGGTGCTTGAACAAGAATGCCTCGAGCTAATTATTAAAAGCCGACAACGAGATCGGCCGTACCGCACCGCCTCAGGAATCTATTAATACGGAAAACGTACGGAAAATGTCCGAAGTGAAACAGCCTTATGGTCCCCATGTCATCCTCCTGAGTCAATATTGCAACCCTTGTCGCGCTAAAGCCCAGCCCTGTGTCTCATGCGTCTGCCCTATCCGCACCCGGGTTTCCCCCTGCCGGGCATGATTGTAATGATTGGCTAACTCCCGAAATTAGACGCTGCGAACCTGCAGCTAAATTCTTCGCCAAGCGGTTCGTGATCCTCCTGGATCCAAGCGAAACTACGCCGCTTATTAGTGATCCATCTACTCAACCTTGATCGAGGGAGAGAACAGGGGCTGGATCTTGGCCCTTTATGCTTCGGAGCAATGGCTCCGGAGCATCTGGAACGATATTTATACCCGTACACTGGACCCAAATCCATTTACAGCCCCTCCAACGCTCAGCGCCTATCTCTCCTTCTTCACTTAGGTTCTTTGTCCCGGCATTTTTCTTGGTTCATCGTCATTACTTTTCGAGAAAGCAGTGGCAGCCATGAGGCTCAGCGTATATCTTCTAGCCCTGACGGTCTCGGCTGCCGCCAGTGCGCTTACCACCAGGCAAGATGAGGTTTTGGGAGGGGACGGCGACGTAGTCGCTGAAACCCCCAACACCCCGGCAAGCCCCGACGTCAAGGACGGCGAGATAATCGCGGTGCCCGACTCTCCCCCTCCTACCGACCCCCTCCAAACAAAAGAGGGCCTCTGTGAGGACTGGGACCTGACAACCGCTGAAGGCGTTGATCAAGTGTGGCAGGAAACTAGTGCCGGTGCGGTCCTTGACTTATTCATCCACAGCCAAGGTAGTAAGTTCTACGAGTCTCTCCCGATGCAAGCGTGCATGCTCCCCGGCTGTCTCTAAAGCATATCCCAACGGGCTGTGAGGCTAATAGAGTGACTAAAACAGGCTCAAGCCGCTGGGTCAAGAACCTGGAGGACAACGTCAGACGCGGCAGCTCGGGCAAGTCCGGAGCTCCCGGCTGCTCCTCGCTCGGCACCGAATGCGACCCCATGGACGGATTGACTTGCGAGGAGCACCTCGACACGTACGGACGAAAGTCCGTGTTTGATTCTGCCGCGTACTGGGTCTTCCAGGCCGTGAGGGGTATGCATGGGAAGTTCAACGAACTAAACCGCCGGCTCATTCGGACCACTCTTATCAACGACCTCAAGATCTCTCAGATGATCGACGACTTTGACGGGAACGAAGATGACCCCAGCAACACCTTTGCTATTCTTGCTGCTGCCTTCACCATGGGAAATGGCATAGCTAGCGCCCTACCCGGAATTGTACGCTCTATTGCGCTGTGTTTAACTTCCCTGGGATAGAAGCTAACCTAAAATGTCACGACAGGGTACCGGTGCCGCTGCAGGCTTTGGCTTCCTAGGCGGCCTTTTCTCGCTCCTTGCCAGCAATGGCGACGAACCGATCGACCAAGGGTCCATATCGAGCAGCCTCGGCGAAACCTTTGAGCGAGCCACCGGTCTTCTTGAGGACACCCTCCGTATAGCCACGGGTGGAGGCACCAGCGAGGAAGAGAGCAGTCTGCCGGCCCCTAAGTGGGACACGCACAGGTCGAACATTGCCAAGTTCTTCAACGGCGGCTGGTTCTTGCTGGATGATGACGCGAAGATTGTGAACATCATCTTTGATTCCATCCAAGCCAACATTCAGAGGAAGGTGGCCAGCGACATCATGAAAGCCGCGAATCTCCACGTTGCCATCGACACGCGTGTCAAGTCGGAAGGCGACTGCAAGGGCGCCGGCCGTCTTTGGCAGGACTTTGAGGGGGGCAAATCCTGCCTTTACCTTATGAGGATGCGCAAGGACAAGACCGACAATTTTGAGTGGAACGAGGCCGAGCCGGAGGTCTACGAGAGCATGAAGAAGTACGGGCTCGACAACCTCGAGAGGTACTACAACGAAAACATCCTGTGTGCGTCTGACAGCCGAGAGAATAAGGAGATCGACGTCGGAAAGTTGGTTTCGGGCGAGGTGCCGAGGTGCTTCTTCAACCTGCGGGTTGTCACTGTTAAGGACGGCCGCAATCTCGGCTGCGAGTTGGCCGATTTAGGACTTGGGTCCACTTTTGGATGCAGTAACTTGCAGGTTGTGCCATACCCTTAGGCGCGATCCGGATGCAATACGGTAAGGGGGCATATACTGGATACCCATACCCTCCTTCCGCTGTTCTCTTTCTTTACTGCCAGTCTCTTGATCAGAAAATTCACGGCCCCGGACTCCGGTAGAGAAATAAAACTTGGCTCTTCCTCAGTCACTTGCCAGACTTCTCCCATTCAATTATGCATCGCATATAATTGGTTTTCCGGTTTGTATAACTACACAATCATGTATATTCAAGTTAATTATTCAGTATTGACCTTATCTTTAGTGCAGAACACTCGGCAGCAAGTCGTAATAGGCCTGAGTAATTATCCAGAATACTGCCATAAGCTTACTACGGGAAAGAGTTGTGTGTACGGCGAGACCCAGTTAGGTATGACCTGGCGGCTCATAGATTGGGCACCCGAAAAGCGGGAGCGTCAAGAATACCTGGGTTATACTACTTAGGGGCGCAGCTTCCACAACTTTTCACTTATCACGACCTATATGATCGATCCTGTGATAATTTGACGCGGGAGTTTTGCACGAACCCTGCATTCTACCCAACCTCTCTTAGGTTCCCCGCAGGCCAAGATGACATGCCAAGACTATCATCACCTATACCTCTCGAAGGGCGTGGAAAACTCAGTATGAAAAAAAACCAAAAAAAAAAAAAAAAAAAAAAAAAAAAAAAAAAAAAAAAAAAGAGAGAGAGACCATTAGGGCGGGCACGGAGCATCAGATCGGCCGGTCTTCAGCAAATCTCAGTTTGGGCTCCCTGGTCTGGAGGCAGAAGGTTCGGCAAAAGCATCAATTGTATTTTAGGAGGAGTTTAAAAGAGAAAAGTCAGTGGAACCATCAAGGGTCAACCGAGTCTATCACAGCAGCATCAGCCCCTAATAACTTTCATAGCTTCCTGGATATTGTTGACAATTGGATCGGATTCCGCCCCCAACTACCCCAGCCTCACCTACGTCTGTAACCTTGCTGCCCCCACCCCATAGCCTCATCCCTGTGTTTTCTGGGTTCCACAGCACATACAGAATTTATGTTAACTGTCCCTATCTCGCTTCTGTTTTAACTCAATGCTATCCCATTTAGGGAAAACAAGGTCTCTATCCATGTACCGTTTTTATCCCAGATACGTTAGAACAACACCACCCCCTTCACCCCCTTTTACCAGCTTTCGTTTCCCTTGCCCCTCAAACAGCCTCTCATGATTCTCATTTTCAACTTGCATCCTCTCTTTGAATAAGTTTATTTTCTTCCTATTTTGCTCCAAGCACCACCCATTACTATATGTAGTTTGGCAGGAGCTGATATATCGATGTGGTCTCCCAAACAAGCCAAGGGTTACAATGTAGTATGCTTTGATGGTTCCTGGACATTGCATTACATATGCCTGGTCTGGCGAAGGAGTAGGCGAACATCTGCTGCTAAGTCTGAGTAACACAAGGGCAAAGGCAACTGGGGGAGGTAGAAGGAGGGGTAAAGGGGAAGAGAGGCATGTCCATAACCTGGCACTGCATCCTCACTACCCTCTTACCCTTTCTCTTCAATTCTGCAAGGTGTGAGCAGAGAAATTCGCTCCATAGGTCCTACCTAAAAGGGGTAAGGCGTGGCAGGCATCTCTGACCAGTCATTCGAATAGGTTACAAGCTGCTAAGTATCGGTTAATGCAGATGCATAATGTCCCATGTCTTCCTCTCACAAACCAGACTATATCTGACCAGTCAGACTCAGAATCTCAAGCACATGATCAACAGAGAACCATATAGAAGGGAGGGGAGGCCCAGGATTGAGGGTAGACGGATCATGCAATCGCTCAACAATGGCCTTGGCGAGGGCCAGATCATCCTTGTGATGCATAAATAAAGCGCAAATAGAAGGGCCGAAGGAAAGGACTGGTTCTATCAGCAGGGAAAGGGATGCCCGGATTCCCCTACAAGACAACCAGTATGTCCTATAACCCAGTATCACATCATAACCACCCTTCTAGCCCTTTCTCATCACTTCTATGAGGCATAGCCAGGACATGCATGCTGTCATATCTAAAGGGTTAAATGTTGACCAGTCCCTGAATAGGTTATAAGCTGTATATCGGTCAATGCATATGCATGACATTACCGAATATAAAAGGGGCGGGGGGTGGTTGCTCTGTCTTGTCAAGGTTTTAAAATTTAGCGAGGCTCTAACACAACAGGGGGTAGCATCCATCATAGGTTAATATGATCGATCCGGGGAAGGGTTTCCCACACGAGCTTGACCGCCGATCAAAGCTAACGCCCTCCTCTGGCCTTTCGTAATAGCGCAGTCGATCCGTACCGTGGTTTGGCGTCATGAACGTTGTGCAGACAGAGTGGTGAAGTCAGAGCGGCGCACCCAATAACGGCATTTGATTACCTCTGCGTCGAGATACAGCCCTATAGCCCTAGTTAAAATCCGAGGGAAAGCCTTTCCCAACCTGAAGGCTCTAGGTGCCAGATGCTCCGTATAACTGTTCTGGGCAATGAAAATGGTATGCAGGGCTCGGAATAAGAGGCGGCTAGCGGACTAGCTCACCCAAGCCCCCTTATTTAATACGTGTCTCGGGTGGCTTCCGTATAAGCCAGCCCCACTGGCACCTTCCACTACAAACAAGTATTGGTATGTCCTTGACGCTTATTTCCGTTTCATCGGATCTGCTATCGAGCAGGAAGCTGACCTTCTCCGCATCAGGCCGGGGGGACGCCTGGTATCTCAGGAGATCCATCGCCTCGTCGAAATCCCGGGCCCTTACGTGCTGGCATATGAGGTTCCCCACCTTCGTGTGTTACAGCTTTGGGGTCCCTAGTATTGCCATGCGAGAGACAGGATTCGCACAGGGCCTCGGTTGGCGGCGTTGTCTGGCCGCACATCGGTTGCATGAGCACTATATCCTGTTGGACGCTGGTCATGTACATTGATGATGAGCTGCAGCCGGAAAACTAATGTGGTTTCGCGGCGAGGAGCGGCGCACGTGAATGGCAGCTGGGAGCGGCTGCCAACATATCCAGTCATCTCGGACTTACTCGCCGCCCGCACTACAGTGCGGAGGCGTTACGCAGCAAAGACAGCTTGGCGTTGGGTCGTTTATATATAGGCCTGGCGGCCATCGGCGAATGAGGGAGGCATATCGTCGACGACACGTCGGCACACCCACTCATTGCGGGCCGTGAGCGTGTTGGCCCCGTCTATTTATAACCTCTTATGTAAGACTCTTCTGCGCAATAGGAGCCAACAGAAAGTGGGGTAAGAGTCCAGCTTTAGTCCAACTCCCATTCAAATACCTCGTATGTATTATATCACACTCTCTTCGAAAAAGAACGACCCACACGCAAGGCCCACAATGGCCCAAAAGCAACATCTAGAGACAATCAACCAAGCGTACCGAGCCAAACAACACAGCAACGATGTCTCTTTCGGGAATTTCCAGAAACTCCCTATTGAGATTCGACTATACACCTGGCGGTACTCATTAGAACACCATCGCTTGATTGAGGTCCATATAGAGCCCTCTGACGTTATCGAATCACGCCCACAGGGAAGTAGGCGTCACAGGCCGAGGCAGAGAGCTCAGAAGCCCCGATATTCGACCACGAATTCGCTTGGCAACCTGATCAGCGGGCAGCCTAGTAAGCCTATCGTGAAGAGCTACCAGCTATACAGCAAGCTGCTGCGAGTTAATCGCGAGTCGCGGGAAGCTGCGCTCCGATTTTACCGCATCCGCCTCCCATGCCGTTTTATGGCACCAGGAGTAACCGCCCTGACAGACCAGAGGGTCCTCGACAAGACGCTCTACCTCAACCCAGAGTACGACTTTATACATTTATGCTCCAGTTCAGCAGCCCAGGAGGCTATCGACTTTTTTCATGATCTCAAGGCCTATGACCCTCAGAAAGTCGGTCTGCTCAACCTGGCTATCAGCCGTAATTCTCTCTTCGCCTTGCACATGTTATCAGAGATTCCTGATGCTCCTGCACAGGCAGCGTTTGTTGACACGCTAGCACAGCTCAAGAACATCATCTGGGTGGCTGAGGGCCATGCAGGGCGGAGCATCGTACCGCTTGAGGGATTTCCAGGAGACCGAGTCCGCTTCAACCACTCGATGCCTGTCAAGGGCATCCCACCCTCCTTTGACATCCTGGGACCAGACCCACGGCCAGTCGGCCCCGAGCTGACATTCGTCCAGACGCCATGCAGCGATCCGCGCGGCTGGCACCTGGGGTGGCAGCAGATCCTGGAGATGTGGGGCATCCGACCGGCCCAGCCACCTACGGAGCGCGTGCTCTTTGCGTGCAAGCCGGCGCTGGTGCACACTATCTCCAGCATCGAGGAGGCCGACTTGTGGTTAGAGAACGAGGAACGAAGCTGGCTGTCGTGCCAGGAAGGGCCAAGCTTGG
This sequence comes from Microascus cirrosus, assembly GCA_030271035.1. NCBI lineage: Eukaryota > Fungi > Ascomycota > Sordariomycetes > Microascales > Microascaceae > Microascus > Microascus cirrosus. The sequence continues at coordinate 23,826 of JAMBUN010000121.1, forward strand.
TATACCACCTCATCAAACGGTATGAGAAGAAAGAGCCCCCCGTCGAGACCCCTGAGGAACTTGCGGGCGCTGTGAGGCCGGCTATCGGGTTCTGGCTATTCCCTCTCCATGCTCTTGGGAGTCTAGAGGGCGTTGACCAACGAGGGATGAAGAGGGTATTTGACTTCTCTGGCCACTGGCCCGAGTTGGCGTTGTCGCGGTTGTCGTGACGTTCATAGCGAAATTATGGGCTACTTAAAAGGGATTGGGCCCATGAATCGTCGTCAGCGCGATAGAGTCACTGAGACGCTAAAAATCTAAACGGCTTCACTGATAAGGAAAAAAAGGGCTAACAAAGCTGCCGGAAAAAGAACAGTTTTCCACATTCCAGCCTGGTCCCCTATCCGTCCGACCTCGTCCGTCCGCAACAAGCCTCGAATAGAATCCTACTGGACGCCGAAAGAAAAAGAAAACTGCGAAAAACAAAAGCAAACTCCTTACAAATACCATCTTTTGGCGTTTCGGATACAGGCTGCCGCCAAGAATCAGTCCACGAGAATGAAATGAGTTTGAGGTTCATCATATCCACCGACCCCGCCACCCGTCGTTGGGGGAAAACCCAACACTGCCGCCCCGGTTGACCTGCGCCTCGCCTACTGTGTCGAAACGATGGGTCCTCCGGGTGAACCGGCCGCAATTGGTGAGAGACTGCAAAAGAGCTTCTATCCCCATGTAGGTAGCCTCTAGATCTTGCATCATCGGTGTCATGTACTCGCGGTCCTCTTCACTCGCGTCACGCAACTCGGGACTAGTGGGGTGGGTGTTGACGGTATAGAGCCAGGACTCCATCCTACGGTAGTTCTTCGCTCGTACGGCGGCCTCGAAAGGCCCCCATACCCCCAAGAGGTCATCCCAGTTACGGCCTAGACCGAGGTGGAGCAGGAAGCTCTCCCATCGGGCCGTTTGCCTCATGTCGTTGGTGCCAGTCACGATGATCCCAACACACGTGCCGATTTGGCCGGTCCACAGGCCCGGCCAGTTGCCCGTGAGTTCTTTCCATTCGTTCATACCAAGGTCGTCATAGCCTGGGGGCATTGCACGGGCCTGTAGCGTGTCGTTCCCCATGTGTCTCTTGATCTTTCCAGGGGCGCCCAGTAGGGGTGTGTTGCAGTACTTGCTAAGTTCTGCCCAGTTCTCCACGGCTGGGGCGGGTACGAGGGAGATGTCGTCAATACCACGGCCGCGGTTCTTGCCGGCATGGGTGGCCTGGCAGGATTGTGCTTCGGAGGTACTCGCCGGCGTCTTGCTTGTGGGGGTGGGAGCGGTTGTGGCTGCGGGAGCGTCTGTTGTGGACTTGCGGTCGTCCGGCTTGTCACTGGGCTTGTCGTCTGGCTTGTCATCGGGCTTGTCCTTTGGCGGATCAGGCCTCGGATCCAGCTCCTTGCAATCCTTCTTTTTCTTCCGCAAGCATCCGAGACTCGTGCCCATGGAATCCGGCGCAGTGTTCACGACGCCAAAGATCATGGTGATGTCAAAGTTCCACTCCGGGATGCCGCAGGCCGGGCCGACCCATCCGCCGAAGAAGTCCGCGGCCTCGCCGCCGTTCTGGAGGATCGTCTTGGCCCCCTGCACGGCAGCGCCGACCGCCTCGCCCGCGACCTTGGCGGGGAAGCCGCCGGGTATGGCCATCAGGCCGGTCTCCAAGACGAGGTTGAAGGCCTCGAGGAAGACGGCGCAAAACACCTTGTCCAGCTCCGCCAGGGCCTCGATGACGATGTCCATAAACACCTCGGCGACCTCCTCGATGCCCTCGCACACGCAGACGCCGGGGGTGTAGTCGTTTCCGTCGTCGTCTTGCCAGACTATGCTGGGATCGACATCCTCCTTGGGCTCGGCTGGCCCTTTACACTATATCGTGAGGTATTAGCCTCTTGTTGCATCTCCAGCCCCCTCCCGCCTCCACGAATGATATGCAAAGTGGTGCATGGCAGTTGAAGGAGATTCCTTACAGCGACTGCTCCATCCTGGCCTTCAACATCCTTGCAGTACTTTTTACATGGTCTGGCCGCCCTCTCCGGGTCGTTGAGGTCAAAGTAGGAGAAACAAGACCCAGTCAACTCCCAGGCCGCAATGGTCTGCGAGTCGGGCTGTCTCTCTCGGACGAGGATAGGAGCTGGGTTCGGGGGCAGGATATGACATCGGGAGAGGGTCGCGGTAAGAACTAGGAGTTGGGGGGAGAATAATCTCATCTCGGAAGACGTCAGGCGCCTCGATGAGGCGGCAAACTTTAAAAGGGCGGACGAAAAGACTTATTGGGTTTGGAGTGAGAGACAGAAAGAACTTGCAGAAATCTAGACACTACATCTACAGCTCCTCTTATAATGATTCGACTGGAGTGACTCGACCCCCAAGTCGATGCACTTGGCCTTTGATTTTAGGCTTCTTGCAGCCCTCACTGCAATCCTCAATCCTTCGCTGATATCCTCCAGAGAGTCCAGTCGGCGATAACCAACAGGTGTGGCACCCCAGGGCGCACTCAAAAAAGGCGATGCCAGCAGAACACCAGCTTTTTGGGGCCAAATCCAGCCTCGTTGGTGGCATCCTTTATTCAGGGCGGCTCTTGAAACACTATTGGGGTCCATATAACTGCGATGGAGGGCGAGAGACATCTGAATATGTCGCCGGTGTCGGAATAAGGTCACTGGGAGGATTCGACGGTGCAAGAGGGCTCCATGCGAACCGAGCCCACCTTGCCAAGAATGTGGCTCTGGGGGCCTGTTGGCGGCCACAAAACCCCAACTGTGAACCAACTAAGCTATAACAAGACCGATTATAAGGCCGGCGTCGGGTGGAGGCCAAAATATACAAGCATGGGATTGGCGTGTTGGCTGCGCTGTTGTGGCCACAAAATCCGCCTACCGGAGTAAAGCAGGTAGAAGAGGTGCTGACAGCGGCTCGCTTGAGGCCTGTGCGCCCCCCGACCTCGAAGTCTATTCTAATTCTATAGATGTGGGAGCGTAGGCCTCCTTATATAGTTATCCTGGATATGTGGGAATGCCTCTGTCGTGGCCACATAGCAATTAATTTGTAGGGGGTCTGCGACAGACGGTTTCAAGCATCGCTCCATCCTGTTGCCGTGGGCCCATTCCGACAATACTTGTTGGAATAGCCGGAACGCCGACCTCGAATCTATTCCCCTCAAGTTTATTCACCCATATAAGCCGATTCCGGTCATCGGGGTCTGTCCTGTGCGGAACCCTCTGTGGCAGAAACCGCACGTACTGTCTATCTAGGTCCTTGACCAAGGGGAAGATAGTTATATACACGATTGGGGCGTCGCATCGAGATTGGTCCTATAGGCTTCTTGAAGTCTAATCACTGAACCACCACGATTTAAGGGGGCCCTGTGCTTATCCTTGTTGACATCTCGCGGGCTCTGCCGGGCGTAAGACCCTTCAACTCTTCCGGAAACATGTGCTCGCATCCGAGTCGGGCCTGCAGTTGGCCTGCAGTGGACAACGCTCCTCTCCCCAGCTGTCTCATGCAATCTGCGCACCCGGGAACCTTCCTACCAACGGGGAAGCACTGCCGGCACGTAAACGGTGAGCCATGACGCTTCTCAATTCGGCTTGCCGTCCACCAACTTCAGTCAAGCTCCTCCAGCTCGGGCTTACCATACTTGCGATAGCAAATCATACAGGTATATGGCGCTTTTGCCCTGTCCTAATCCTCCTAAAATCCTAAATCCGCCCCCACAAACGTGCGCCAAACAGAGAGGATAAGGAAAACAGGAGAACAGGCAACCTATAAGGAAAAGAAAAACCTTGAGAGGAAAATAAAACCATATGAACTTGAAGCGCCTTCGAATAGGTACAGGAGATTTCTCCCCTTGCTGCTAGCCAGGTTCCGCAGTCGTAGAAGTGGTTGGGTATTCGAAAATAGCCTATCCAGGAGGGGGCCCCAATCCCTCCAGGGAAGAACTATATCAGGTGTGTCTCTGTTGTGGCCAGCTATAAAAGCTGTTTCCAGGTGATCCCGCGAGGAGGTGCAGAGTCCGGCTTCATCACCCCCCTCGTCTCTATTCCCATCTACGTGGACGTGGGTGTCAGACCCGCTATATAACTACATGGGGGAAACAGGGGATGCGCGTGTCGGAGACTTCCTACGCTCCACCACAACCACCCGATCCCCGCTATCCCGGCCAGGCAAAGGCTACCGGAAACGCAGAAGAGTGGGACTTTCCCTTCTAGATCCAGTTTGCTTGCGGCCTGACTACCACGTTCGAGCTTCGCGAGCGATGTGAACGTTCCGGGTAACGCGATGAACTCCGCTAGCAGGGCCCATAAAGATAAAGCGACAGCAACGTTATAACTTTAGTGAATCTCGTAAGATTCGAGTAATCCTCTCAGGTCATCAGGCCGGTCCATCATAATCGACGGATAGTTTAGTAAGACTATAATAAAAATAAGAGCTAGCCTTTTATAATAAGTGCCGTATCGAATATAAGATTTCTAGTTCTGATACTTAGTCATTTTCCGACTCTATGATTGCGCTGCGACTTCTATTATTTAACCGTCGAGCTGTGCTAGTGTGGCAGTGGTTCCGGGGAACCACGGGTCCAAACTGTCGGAACGGGGCGCTAAATTCGGGCCCGTGAGCGCCGGGTCTGCTGCCCCGCGGGGCCCCCGGGAACAACGTCCGGGTCTAATTTAAGCTTAGAATCGAAGATGTTTTCTGCTTATGTAATCAGAGGTTTTCTATTGCGTGCGAATGGGTTCACAAACTGTACTATTGCACTGTATGAGCATTGACAATAGCAAAACGGCACAGGAAAATTAGGTGGACCCAAAAATTTTGAACCAATAGTTGTAACATCTCCCTTCTGCAAATTGGACCCAAACAGCAGTCCTTAAATCACTCCTATTGGACATTCATCACCTCAGCCAACCCCCCCCCCCAACCCCCCACCCAAGCATCGTTCCGAAAGAAGCGGAGCTTGAACCGCGGCACCTTACAACGGACGCCCCCCTTCAGAACCCTCGGCCGTCTCGCGAAAGCCCCTATAATGGCACACGTGTCCCCCGAGGTCGCCCAAGCGCTGACGCGCCGAAAGGCGCGCTATGCCCGCTACGCCGACACCAAGCAGTGGGACAAATTCGAAGCCCTCTTCCTTCCCGCCGCGACCTCCGCCTTCGTCGACCGCGACGGGAACCCGATGATGCTGGGCAAACAGGCCCTCGTCTTCGACACCGGCAAGGCCATGGCGGGCTATTTCGAAAAGTTCAATACTGGCCAGGACGCGATTCACAATATCGGGCCCGGGGATTTCGAGCAGGTAGCGCCGGACGAGGTGAAGGCCGTCTTCGTGGTGGAGTACCAGACCATCTCGCGGGCGCTCGGGACCTGGCAAAAGATCAGGGGCGGCGGGTATTACCACGAGACGTGGAGGCTGGTGGATGGAGAGTGGTATATCGCGGATCTGAGGATGGAGCGGACATACCAGGAGGAGAGTACGCTTGTGAAGGTTATGCTTGCGATAGCTAATGTGTTTGGGCTGTCGTTTTGAGGTTGATGATTAGGTGGGTCGAAGCGATAGGGCCAAATCGAGCCATGATGGGCATGTAATTACAGGCCGCGCAGCTATCGACGAGGATGAAGTTACCGTAGGCTCATGGGCTGCTGACAATATTCAAGCAGCGACTGATGAAGCATATGACTATATCGCTTGCGAACACAATCTCTCACCTTCGTAGCTTTCCCCTATGTCCATAACCATGGTGCTAAGCCTGCCACTTGTTTCTCTGAGGACCCCGTTAATCCAAGCAACCAAAGATCCGCACGAAGCCACACCTCTCATTCCACCCAATGTCTGCTTACGGACTAGCTCGACACCAAGGTGCGGGAAGTGGGTGGCTCGACTTCGCAGCGTAAACAGGACCGAAAGGCAGATGTCCCAGTTGGTGAAGCGCCCCACGATGAGGCAAGTCCTGGCTAGTGGTTTAACGGCCATGAAAGAAGCTGTTGTCGCCAAGGCCGCGGAAAACCCAACCGCATCTGTACGCGGACCCCGAGTCAGGCCGCCCCCCGCTTTCCAGATCCCCGCTGTACCTTCACGCCCTCTCGTAGCTCCCGCTCGAAGCACTCACCCTCAAGCCCGTGAGCCTCCTGAACGCTGGCAACAGCCTTGATGCAGCATGATTCTCAAAGTCCCTGGCGTAACTCTCACTCCTGACCCTCGATGTCACAGCATTCGAGCTCAAAACGCATGCTTTAGCTCGAGGTCCACGTCCCTCACCACGGTAAGATACACCTCCAGCAGGGGGCCCTCCCCTTTACCAACCTTCTCTACAACCCCAGGCTTCCCTTTCCTAGCCCGTATAGTCCTATATGCCCGCTTCACAACCGGTATAAAGTCCTCCACAAAGAGCACTATCCCGATTAGCAGGGTCAAGACCCCTAGCCTATTCCCGAATATAAACTTAGATACATACCCCATCATCAGCAAGCTCCTGCCATCCCAGTCTAAGAACTCCATTGTAAAGAACAAAGCAATAAACGATATACATAGTAAGACAATAGTAATAAAGGTAAAAACTATAATAGTCTGCCCTTGGCAGCTTCCCTAATACCACTGCCTGGTTGTGCGTAAAACGTACCTCTAGTATATTAGAGTGCTTCTGCTTAAGGTTAAACAGGTGCATCAAGTTTGTATAGATGGTCTCTGCCTGCCTGTCTATACAGTCAATGTCATACTCAGCGTCTTCTCCGGCAATTAGCTCCAATTGCTCAGGAGCAAGTCCCATGATAAGGCCCGGCCCGAAAACTCGAAGCGGGCTCTCCTTTCCCTCTAGTAAGAAGTGATATACAATTTGCTGACAGACCACGCTCTCGAAGGTCGTGGAAAACTCAGTATGAACAAAAACACAGAGACCATTAGGGCGGGCACGGAGGATCAGCTCGGCCGGTCTTAGCAAATCTGAGTTTGGGCTCCCTGGTCTGGAGGGAGAAGGTTCGGCAAAAGCATTAATTGTATTTTTAGGAAGGGTTTAAAAGAGAAAAGCCAGTGGAACCATCAAGGATCAACCGAGTCTATCACAGCAGCATCAGCCCCTAATAACTTTCATAGCTTCCTGGAGTCTCTCAACCTCTCGCTCCAAACCCTGTCGCTGACGCTTCGTCTCAGCGTCTTCTCCGGCAATTAGCTCCAACTGCTCAGGAGCAAGTCCCATGATAAGGTCCGGCCCGAAAACTCGAAGCGGGCTCTCCTTTCCCTCTAGTAAGAAGTGATATACAACTTGCTGACAGACCACGTCCACAAACCGCTTGCGTGCGACTTTATAATAGCTCGCAAGAGCATCAACGATGTCCTCGCAGGTCTGTTGCGCATTGTCCATATCGACGGTTCTCTGACCTATGCTGGAAAAGGGGACATAATTGGTGCCGTCGATAAGGATGGCGAGCTCTTTGTATGCTTCGCGCAAGCGATCGGTCCGCTTCTTCTGGAGTGTACTGTTGAAGTAGTGATTGAACGTAATCGGTTTCCCCTCACGTTCAATGGCCAGGAGGAAGTGTGCGTGGCTCATGGCTCGCCGGTAGGCATCACATAGCCTGTGGACGAGCAGGGTATCCCAGAGGTTCTTTCTGACCTGCTCCTCTGGACATAATTCTGCAAGGAGCCGGTGGATATACTCGTGTACTAACGCTATGGCTCCGCTCGCGTGCGCAACCACCAACGACTCCCATTTCGTAGATTGCTGCTCAAAGACCATGGCAAGAATTGTGCCACCGAACTAACGGACAATGTTAGCTGTGTTGTGGGGCTATCTGCAGCGAAGATACTCACCGTTCCAAGTTCGGGGCCGCGGTTTGACTCATACACCTTCTCAATGAGGTTCGAAATCGGACCTTTCAAGGGCTTGGGGCAATGATAGCTAGATGAGCAAATGATATCAGATAGCTCGGGATATTTTTGGAGTGGAAGCTCAAAGGGGAGGTCGTCAATGCTATTCCCGAGAGACCTCTCGCCTTCATCATCCCACGCTAGCCCAAAGTGTTGTGTATGGCCTCTTCTCCAAAAAGTATTGGAGAAGACTTCGTTCAACTTGACGATCTTGGTGATCAATTTCAGGTCCGGATCTGTTCTGAAGACCTTATCGCCAGTGTAGTGACCGTTCAAAGCAGCATGGGTGATTTCCTGAAACCTTGCAGCCAGTCTTCCCAAATACTGCCTCTGGGAATCCTGGCTGGCTCGAGACGGTCCCATGACTTCCAAGCTCTCACTTTTCTGGCGTAACCGCTTCTCGATCTCAGCCCTGACGAGCGGGAATTCCTGATTAGAGACGTGCATAAGCAGCTCGTGGAGACGGGCTTTCAAGTTGGGCATGCCACAGCGGTCTCTTACGGAAGACCATGCAGGATCTCTGAAGAAGGCCTTCTCGGACTTTTCACGATCAGATAGTGTCGACGTGTTATCATCAGCGCTGCGATTCTTCACGATGAAGTGGCCCAGTCTGAGGGTGCTCCCCTTGCCGAGAACGAGGTCGATGATTGCCTCTCTTGTAGCTGCCTCTGTGGCAAGATCAGGTTTCGTGAGCACACCCATGGTTCTGATACCATCGGTATCAGCAGCTTCGGCGAGCTTCAGAATTTCTTGTGTAGCAATGTCCACGTTGCAAGGCATGACCGCGAGGATGCTTCAGCTGAGTCAGGAGACGGGTACTTTTCATGCAGTTAAGAGGTACTTACATGGTTCGGCTGTTGGCCATGTACGCCTTGACGATGTTCTCAACGAGCTTGATGTCATTTTCGGTTGTGAGCCCTAGTATATATGTCAGTACAGGTTTTACGGACGAGTGCACCGGAACCCACCAGGGGTCGGGACCCGGAAGATTCCTGGGACATCAATAACCGTTAGGTGATCCTCCTATTAAATACTTATCAGCACAGTGAATATAGGGAAGTCAAGTAGCCAGAACTCACTTCCGGCCCGCTAATCTCGATTTTGAGTATGTCCTCACTAAATGCCCCGAGGTTGGCGTCCATGTCCGCCGCACTCATTCGGATTCCCATGGTGCAGTTGGCCTAGGGTAATATTGTTTAGAGACAAGCAAACTGAGGGATCTGAGATAAACTAACCTCCTCAAAGGCATCGATAAGATCATCATTGCTGAAATCCTTTAGCTGGCGTCTGAAGCCAAGAAGCCGTTCCTTAAGGGCCCCATCTGCATCAGGACGTGGAATGATTGAAATGAGAACACCCTTCTCTGATTCACGACGGCAAGTGATTTGAGTTGCATAGCGGGTGCAGAGTCCGGCAGCGCGGGGGAAAGAGAATCCCGTTAGGCTCTCGAGAACGGAGCTCTTTCCGGATGATTGGTCTCCGACGACAACGAGCTGGCGAGGTTTCAGACTTAATCCAGGTAATTGAGGTATCCCTTAACGTACCTGTGGCAAGGGTATTACGGCTCCAACGTTCAGCTCTCGCATCTTGTCAATCTTCGCAAGAATGGCCTGGTCTCCCAGGCCAGTCATAGCTGCTGGACCGGGGCTGCTAGCACAGTCCATAGTCGATGAGGTTCGTGTCTGGGCAATAGAGCAGGTAAAGATAATAGAAGTAATGAAAAAAGTTGAAAAGACACAGGCCGGAGCTATGTTTATAATATAAGGGCCCAGTTCACGGATGAGAACATTTGGTCTGAGAAAAAGTTTGTTGCAACACCCAACCACGGTTATAGATGGATACCAACATCCCATGAGACATTCTAGGCCGCTAGCCTGGGCCCTTGAGTTTGCTACGGTCCGTCATCGCAAACGGCGAGGAGAATCCTGCGAATCAGGAGGATCTTGTGGCGCATGCAAACCGGAAGTAGACCTCGGCTGCAAGCAGATTACGATGCTCCGAAATCAAGGCCCAAACACATTAGAGACGGTGGTCCAAATTCCGCAGTAGACAGCCGTCGGCAAACAGCGAAAATGCCCCCGGATGGCTAGAGCAACGAGACCTGTAGCCGCCCCGATACAACGTATCCGATGCAAAGGCCAAGGTTGTCCTCATTGCGCTAGGGCGTACAATCTTCTTCGTCAAGATAACCCATACTATGTTTCCCAGCATTAGAGACAGGGAAGACAGATGGTATGAGAAGGATTTGTCCGTCCTTGACGACAAGCCCATGCTATGATTGTCCTTTCAACAATTAGGCACTCGAATTTAGCCCGAGGTCAGGCGGGCAGGACCTGGATATATTTGGCCCGTAGACAGAGTTGTTTACTAGTGTTTTCGAATCCCACTTGACTCTCAACAGCAAGTGGACGCCAATGCAGGCAGATTCGGACGACTGTGCAACATTCGCCTATATATCGAACACTTGCCAGCAAACCGGACCCATTAGATGCCGGGGTCTGAATCCGACGTGGCAGAATCATATCTACTTACTCGGAGCGGCCATTCTTTGCCCTTGTGTTGTTTGCCCCTGACTCCTGGCAAGTGTTCGAGACAGTAGGCTTGCTCAGCATCACCAGCTGGTCCACACTCTGAGCCGTCTGGGCAAATGAGTCACAGGTTTGACATACGTTTGCGCCTGGCGATGCTTGCCACAGAGGTGCATCTCGGTCCCCTATATACCGGTACGAGACCCTTCAGTTGGACGGAGCGAGCCTCGTTATGTACTGGTATTCTGTATGTCATGGTGAGTTGTCATCTCAGGTCCGCAGATTGAACGGCAAGGATAAGCGCCGCGAAGTGCCTGTGCTTCCAGATCACAAGGCGCCACTGAATTGGCTGGCAGTCTCGCCACAGCATATATTTTTATAGAGAGCTACCGAGAGTAGATTGCGAGTAGAGCCATCTCTCGCAGAACAAGCGAGCTGCTTCCTCTGTGAAAACCAAAGGCCTAGGTTGACTCATTCTACCGAGATCCGGGCAGAGGGAGTCAGTTTTCCTGCCGCCCTGCTGGGTCGAGATGCCAGATGCCGGGATACTGACAGACTAGGATACGCCTGGATCCCGGATGGAATACGGTCACATATTTTGGACGTTACCATATTATATCAGCAATTCCGTTTCTCGAAACGGGAGGCAAGGGGTGGAAGGGTTTTCCCGATTTGTGGGGTCCAACAGCCTTCCCAATTTTGGAAGCTTTTGGTGTCAAACGCGGGAGTAAGCAGAAAACGCATTCCTGGCACCTGCACACTCACTGCGGACTCACAAACTGTTGAGTCTACCTAAACGATGGCAGTTGAGAACAGCCGGTCAGCTGACTGGCAGTTGGCGGTCTCCTTACACAGCTGAGCTCATCACGTTTTAGCTACAGCCTGATTGGTACACCGGGATCCCGGCATCCTCTTCAGGAATCCTTCACCTCTGGTAGTCCTAATTGGGCGTTGGCTCATCACCGGGACTCTCGGTTTCATCTGTGGTTTTTATTCAATACTTCGCTCTCAGAACGCATACTTGGGAGCCGTGCCTGTCTCACCCCGCGCTCGGAGACACAGCTTTCATCTCCCATCTCATTCACCATTGAGATCGAGGCCATGGCGGAAGTACCCCAGCAGCCCTCCATCCTCATGGGGTCGAGCCTCTTCTCGCCCGACACGGTGGCCTCTCTCACGCCAGGGATGGTGACCCTACTAGCCGCCCTCCCCATCGTGGTCTACGCCCTCAAACGCACCCTCTACCCAACCGTCGACCCCCGTGAACCCCCCATCCTCCGTCCCACGATCCCCTTCGTTGGCCATGTCATCTCCCTAATCCGCGAAAAGACCACTATCTTCGACCGCCTCTTGTAAGCTCCCTTATCCACCTGCGCCTACCCCACCCTAACCCATCCCAGCAAAGAGAGCCGCCTCCCCATCTGCTCCCTCCCTATGCTCAACGGCTGGCTCTACGTCGTCAACTCTCCCTCACTCATCTCCGTCGTCATGCGTCACCGCGATCTCTCCTTCGACCCGTTTGTCATAGAGTTTTCTGGTGCCGCCCTCGGCATGACCAAGCAGCAGATCAAGACCTACTCCAAACAGGCCAACCTGGACAGCATGACCGATGCTATCCATAAGTCCCTCCTCGGCGACAATCTTCTCCGGATGAACATCAGCGCCCTCTCCGACGTCGCAAAGACCCTCAACGCTATCCGCCCCGACGCGGGCCTCGACGTGCCGGACGTCTTCTCCTGGATACAGACGGTGTTGACCATGGCCAGCACGAAGGCCCTCTTTGGGAAGCACAACCCATTCAGCCCTGAAGACGCCAAGTATTTCGGGTGAGCTCCCTCGGCACCAACGGCCCACTACAAACAACGGAGACTCTATGGGCAGGACGACTAACATGGATTCCGTAGCGAATATGAGAAGGGAATAGGGCTCCTCTCCCTTGGCGTCGCCCAATCCCTCGTCGCCCCGGAGGCCGTCGCAGCACGTACCCTTCAGCAGCAGAAGCTTCGCTCCTACTACGTCGACCACCTCGACCAGGCTGACGACGCTTCCGCCCTCATCAAGAACCGCGTCGCCATTCACCGCCGTTTGGGAATCCCCGACGACACCATCTCCATTATGGAATTCTCTCTGACCTTCGCCGCTACCGCTAACACCATCCCCGTCCTCTCCTGGTTCTTCCTTAACGTCTTCTCGAATCCGTCCTTCGTCTCGCGCATCCGCGACGAGGTCGCCCTGCTCACATCCGTCTCAACCGACGGCACGGGCCGTCGCACCGCCACCATCGACGTCACACGACTGGAGAAGGAGGCTCCGATGCTTTTCGCCTGCTACCGCGAGACCCTGCGCGTGTACTCCGACGCGGTGGGCAACCGCCGCGTGATGCGGGACACCACCCTCACGGACCCTGACACGGGGCGTGAGTACCTCCTCCGCAAAGGCATCAACGTGCAGTGGGCCACCCGGCTGCCTCACGCCCTCGAGCCCGTCTGGGGAGAGGAGGTGGGCAAGTTCCGGCCCGAGCGCTGGGTTGATTCGGGGAGTAGCGAGGAGAAGAAGCGGAGGGGCGCCATGATCCCGTTCGGCGGCGGAAAGACCCTGTGTCCCGGGCGGTACTTTGCTCAGGCGGAGACCCTTGGACTAGTAGCAGCGGTGGCGCTGGGGTTCGAGGTTCAGGGAGTTAAGGTGCCAGAGGCAACAGTTGCGTACATGGGGACGGCAATCAAGAGGCCGGTGGGTGAAAAGAGTGAGGCGGTTCGGATTATGAGAAGGGAGGGGTGGGAGGATATTGAGTGGAGTTTTAAGCTGGAGTCTAAGTGACGTGCCTTTCGGCTGTGTAATAAGTGTTTGAGGGATGATATGGTTTTATGGTGCGATAAGGAGGTCATCTCAGGTCGTAAGTGTCAGCGTCAAGATGACAACTTCACAGGCCGCTCACAAGCAATGGATATAACCGCAGTTCACCAGGCCGTCCCCGAAGACAGAGCTCACATGCGAGCCGCCGACACCTTCTAGAAGCAATATTTGCAAATAAACAACGAACCCAGCACTGAGAAAGCGTTTGCAGCGCCTCGGTGCCGGGGGAACATCTCTCTTTTCTTCTACCGGCTATATGTTTTGAATAAGGCGCAGGTGTCTCACCAACGGTAAGGGTGGGAGAGAATTCGATATCAAGGAGAGACGAAAACTCCGCATAACGGGCTCATCATCTCGAGGTAGGCTTATACACGAGGCAGAACAAGATGCCATATTAATACAACTCGATCCGAGAGTTTGATCGAACTGGATAACCTGCTTGTCAACCGGTTCCAGTTACAGGAGCAAAAGGGTCCTTTCACCCCATCAGATATTTCAACAATATCATTTTAGAGTCAATCAAGTGAAGAAAGACACGGTCATCCTCCCTCTATATACGCTAATACACATAGATAAAGTCTTCATTCTTGAGGTCCGTAACATCCTCGAATGCCTTCTCACCAACCACCTCCGCCCCTGGTCCCTCTACCTCCTGGTTCTCCATGGCCTTCCTATCCGCCATGCTCAGATCTAGAATGTTCTCCGCCTTCCCCATCGCCCTCCGCTTCGCCGCCTGCCTCCGATTCAGCACGCGAATCAATACCGTCCCGAGAGCAACAAGAACTGCCAGCACCACAAACAACGCAAGGTTTGCCCTCACACCCCTGGTATAATACGGCTTCTCATCTGGCGTGAACAAGAAGGGCCCCACGATATTCCCCGCGCTCGCCCCCACAAAGAGCGTCCCCGTAGTGACCTTCCTCTTCGTGTCACCCGCGGTGTTCTGCCCGGACCACGAGTAGATGAGAGGGGAGATTCCCGGGTAGACAGAGATGATGTAGTAGCCCGCGAGGAGCACGGCGCGATCGGAGGCTTCCCGGCCGACGGAGAGGAGGATGGCGCAGCCGGCGATGGGGGGCAGGCAGAGGAGGATTAGGACGGGGGACTTTGCAGAGAGGCGGTTGGCGAGCCAGGCGCCCCCTAGGGTTGCGATCATCTGGACGGCGCCGAAAGGAATATTGAAGAGGATTGTTGTAAAGGAGTCGAAGCCGAAGGACTCGATTATGAGGGGGCCGAAGGTGGAGATGCCGCCGCTGGGGATCCTGTTCGAAGCAAAATACTCCGTGTTTAGTTATGGGACACGTGGAGGACAGGGGAAACGTAGGGGCGATGAAAGGGAGACGAACGAGATGATGAACATGAGGGAGAACCAAAGCCAGGTCTTGAGGTCAACCATGGCCTCCCAGACGTGGTCCCACTTCCACATTCCGGAGCCGATGCCCATCTGATTCATGCGGAGGCGCTCGATGGCGATGAACTTGTCCTCCTGCTTGAGAAACTTGGCGTCGACCGGGGAGTCGGGCATGAGGAGACTTGGTACTTGTCAGTGCCGCCCACAGAAGAGGTGGAGAAGCGTAAATAGGGGTAGGACTTACAACATGACGACGGAGAAGCCGACAGTTATGGCACCGCAGAAGAGGAAGATGACTTGGTAGGGATGGAGGGAGGATTTTATGTGGCCCAGACCGTAGGCGAGAAGGCTTCCGAGCTTAGAGAGCGTTGTTAGTACGAATGTGTCTACTGAGTAGGGAGCAGGGATATGCTCACCATATTGACCACACCCAACATGGAGTACCAGCACGCGTTCCGCGTCGTCTGCTCCCTTCGACGATACCACATCTGCACAACAGCAATAAACGTCGGTGCTACAATAGTCAGGCTCAGCCAAAAGTCTCTTTCATGGAAAATAATGAGCAATAGCACTTACCAACAGACGCCTCAAAAGCCCCAAGCAACAACCTCGCCGCCATCAGCCCCGCAAAGTTATGCGCAGCCGTCATCCCACACAACACCGCCCCCCAACAAAACACCATAGTAGCTGAGAACTTCCCAATAGGGAACCTCACCAGACTATACGCCACCAGAGGCTGAAATACCAGCTGCGCGAGGTAGACCACCGAGCCGAGCCAGCTGAACTGGTCGCCAACGAGGTTCGTATCCTCGATGATGCCGAAGACTGAGGCATAGGAGAGTGTGGTCTTGTCGAGGGACTGAAGACAATAGACCACGAGGAGGATGGGGAGAAGGCGGAGGTCGATCTTGCGAAGAACGCGAGTGTTGGCCTCGGGGGTTACAATCACGGGGTGGTCAGCCTGTTTGAGGAACTGGGCGGCTTTGTCACGGCCGGTGGGAGGGACTTTGGTGGTGTGAGATATTGGGTCATTCTCGGTAGCTTGGGGTGCAGCAGCTGGGGGTATGCTGCTTTCGGCAGCGATGATGTCTGGGTCGGCGCCTCGAGCGCTCTCCAGGTGGATGGCGTCGCCGTCGTCCTTCTTTGGTGGCATGGTGTAATTGAAAGGTGGTGTGAGCGCAAGCGTATGGTTCGACAGCAAGCGACGAGGCTTTATAGC
This sequence comes from Microascus cirrosus, assembly GCA_030271035.1. Lineage (NCBI taxonomy): Eukaryota > Fungi > Ascomycota > Sordariomycetes > Microascales > Microascaceae > Microascus > Microascus cirrosus. The sequence goes on from JAMBUN010000121.1 coordinate 39,656, forward strand.
TGGTTCACGAGACTGAGGATCAGATCAAAACATCACAACCGAGGGTTCCCAGGGAAGAAAAGGGCCGACGTCCTTCATCACGTCCACGCCTCCTCGCTTTCCCGCCCCAACCCAAACAACGGATTTAGGAGCCGATCCTGGCCCCATTGGCCTCGGTGACCCCACGGGGAGCGTTACACCGGAAATGGGGTTCTCTTTGGCTTTTGCTCCACTCAAGTCCGGGGAAGAGCGTCAATCGACCCACCGCACTACCGCTCTCCAAATGCCGGCCGGACCTGAGCAAGAATCTCCGATTATCTTGCCCCGCGCTTGTCGGAGAATTTGAGGTTTCGACCGATCCCTGTCGCGGGCCCCTCACGCTTGAGCCAATGGTGACTTTCACCACAGGCATGAAGTCGAGACGGGGCACCAGATCGCGGAACCTTTCGGGGAATCGGGACAAGACCTCCCGCCTGATGTCGCTGTTTGTATCCGTTCTCCGCAATGTGGGCATCGTGGGGTGCGAAGCCGCAGTCCGCTGTGAGACCCCTCCAGGATGCAGGACTCCGAAACGGCCGAGCTTGCTCTCGGAAGTCTGCCGACAAACGGACCACGCTAGTAACGTGAGAAGCCTTTATCGTATTTCAAAAGCCTCAGGGATCCTCATATTCCACGGGACAGAGTAAGAACGACAAAATTCGAACACTGACCTATCCTGCCCTCTAGACAGGAGCTATGGCCCCCCAACGCGAACGAATTCCCTCTTCATGGGCTGCTATCCCATCTAATACTGACGACAGCACTCCGGCTGTGAAACTCACCAGCAGCCACCCCGGCCTGCCCTTCACCTTCGCTTTTGAGGCTCTCCGCCACAACGTCTTCAGGGCGACCTTCACTTCGGACGCCTACCCCCTTAACCCTCACCCAAGCGTCCCTATCCGGGAGAAAGACCTAGGAAGCGCCGATGTGAGTGTCACCTCATCCGGATCCGCCAAATGCATCACCATCGGCGACATCGAGGCAAATGTCGACTGGGGCTTCTCCACCACCCCCGCAATCTCCATCTCCTTCCGCGGCTCGGAGTCGCCCCTCCTCCAGGACATCCCCCACCGCTCCTACACTGCTGATGGTGAGGGTGTAGCGCACTACACGCGCCACAACCGAAATACGCTTTACGTTGGGCTTGGCGAGAAGTGCGCCCCCATGAACCTCGCCGGCCGGCGCTTCGAGCTCTCCGCCACAGACTCATTCGGCTACGACGTTTACCGTACCGATCCGCTGTACAAGAACATCCCCCTCCTAATCAACGCCACTCCGCAGGGGTGCGTGGCCGTGTTCTCTACCACTCATGGCCGAGGCACCTACTCCATCGGCTCAGAAATGGATGGCATGTGGGGGAAGTACAACGTCTACCGCCAGGACTACGGCGGGCTAGAGGAGTACCTCATTGTCGGCCGGACGCTTCGTGAGGTGGTGAAGACATACGCCGACCTCGCAGGGTACCCGCTCCTCGTCCCCCGATGGGCCTTTGGATACATCTCTGGCGGCATGAAGTACTCCATGCTGGACGATCCACCCGCACACGAAGCCCTCCTGGACGTCGCGCGCAAGCTCCGCGAGCACGACATACCCTGCTCGGCCCACCAGATGTCCTCGGGGTACACCGTTTCCGAGACGCCCCCCAAGACCCGCAATGTCTTCACCTGGAACCACCACCGTTTCCCGGACCCCAAGGCCTTCACGGACGCCTACCACAAGCTCGGCATCCGACTCATCGCCAACATAAAACCCTACGTCCTCGCAAACCACCCAGAATACCAGAAGCTCAAGGACGCCGGAGCGCTCTTCACGGATCCACACACGGGAGGTTCAGCCGTCACGCGCCTCTGGAGCGCAGGCGGTGGGGAGAGTGGTGAGGGTGGCCACATCGACTTTACTTCCGAGGCCGGCTTCAAGTGGTGGTACGACGGCGTGAGGATGCTTTGCGAGAACGGCATCGACTGCATGTGGAATGACAATAACGAGTACACCATACCTGACGACGCCTGGCGCTGTGCCCTGACGCAACCGTCCCTCTCTGTCCCCGAAAGCTTGCGCTCGCGTCCAGAGGTGGGATTCTGGGGCCGAAACATCCACACGGAGCTCCACGGGAAGGCCTCGCATGACGCCATGGTCGACGCGCATCCTGATCGAAGGCCGTTCGTGCTTACCAGAGGCGCAACGGCCGGGACGATGAGGTATGCTGGTAGTACGTGGAGCGGTGACAACGTGACGAGCTGGGAGGGGATGAAGGGCGCCAACGCACTTTCGCTTAACGCGGGCATGTCTCTCCTGCACTGCTATGGCCACGACATCGGCGGCTTCGAAGGGCCGCAACCCTCTCCCGAGCTGCTCGTGCGCTGGGTCCAGCTCGGTATCCACTCGCCGCGGTTCGCGATCAACTGCTTCAAGACGGGGGACGACAACTCCGTTGGCGACGTCATCGAGCCGTGGATGTACCCCTCCGTGACGCCGCTCATCCGCAGGGCCATCAAGCGCCGGTACGCCTTAATCCCCTACCTCTACTCCCTCATGCACGAGGGCCACCGCACCGCGGAGCCGCCCCAGCGGTGGACCGGCTGGGGGTACGAGTCAGACCCAGAGGTGTGGAAGAAGGAGATCACGGACGGGGAGACGCAGTACTGGCTCGGCGATGCGCTTCTCGTCGGCGGCGTGTACGAGCCCGGGGTTAGCAAGGCGCGGGTCTACCTCCCCAAAGCCTCTGACGCCGACCTCGGGTTCCTGAATCTGAATGCTCCCTATCAGCACCTTGCCGCGGGGAATTGGGCCAACATCGACGCCGAGTGGCACGGCGCCGGGATCCCCGTTCTAGGCAAAGTCGGTGCGGCTCTCCCTATCGGTCGCGACGTGCAAGTTCTCTCGCCGGGCGAGAAGGAGAACGTCGCCAATCTGCCTCTTGATGATTTCCGCGCCGTGGAGATCTTTCCCCCACCGCCTGAGATGAGCAGCGGGTTGGGAGACCGGTGGTTTGCGACAAGATGGTACGAAGACGACGGCGTCTCGCCAGTTGAGAAGACGCAGGTATCAGAATACACCGTTTCGTACGCGGTGGCGGAGGGGGAGGTCAAGGTCAAATTCAACCGGGACGAGTCCTCGGGGTTCGTGGCGCCGTGGAAGACCCTCGTTGTGGTGCTGCCGGCGGGAGATACGAGGACCGTGAGCTGCGAGGGGTTCCAGGTAACGGAGCTTGAGAAGGACGAACAAGGGAGGAAGCGCGTCGAGCTATCGTAGGCGTAATGTAATACCTCCATGAAAAGAATACGCACGTTAGAATAGGTCTAAGGAAGAAGCTCTACGGCCTTCCTTCGTATGCCGAAGCAGGAATAAAAAAGACATATCCAAGCGTATAAATCATCCAATATCGACCGAGTTCCACCCTAACCCGAACTCCTCCCCAACAAGCGCCCCCCTCAGAAAGTCATCCAACCACCCCGCCTCCGTAACAGGCGATGAGAAAAGCGTAAGCCCCGGAAAGTCCCACTCAAAGACGAACTGCTCCGGTACAAACGACTCGAGCTCATTCTGATCACCCACTATGCCCTCTCTCTGCCTCGGGGTGTTGAGTCCCGTCATTGGTACGTCGGCCTGACTCCCACTTCCTCCAAGAACAGTCCGGCTATACTTCTCAATCCCCGTCTGGAGGAGCTGTATGTAAAGCCTGCTCGTCCCGCTCCTCCCACCACCTGCAATCCCGCCCGCACGATGCAGCTCAGCCAGAAGCGTCCTCCCCTTCCCTACCAGCCCACGGCTCGCCTGCTCGTCGTCCTCAGCTAACAGCGTTGAAAGCTTAAGAAGGAGCAGCAGACAGAACGCGCATTTGGCCCAGACAAAGTCCATGGCGAAGGGGAGGTTGTGCAAGTACTCACGCGGCTCCTCGATGATGATGTCTAGGTGCTCCGTGAGGGAGTCTTTGGCCATGAGGAGCATGTTACGCTGCGTAGTGGACATGGCGTCCACGTTTTCCACGCCCGAGATGCGGACCGCGCGGCAGAGCACCATAGTATCTGCCCAGCAGCGCTGGATGCGTATATTTACGGTAAGGCGGCGCTTAAGCGAGTGGTATCTCTCAAATATGCGAGTCCAGTCCTTGAACCACACATCAATATCGATCTTAGCATCCCGGACAACGTCCATAATCTCATCGTCAGAGAGATGGGATGAATTAGATAGCGTTGTGTAGGCATCCGTTCGTAGGGCGTTAAGCTCCACCTGGGACAGCAGATGGAGGTCAAGATCTGTGGAGGAGGGTTCTTCGAGAAGCACGCGACACCGCCGCACATCGCTGCGGAATTTGAACGTGAGCAGGTCACCCGCGTCGACATGCAGGATGTGGCCCAGGACAAGCAGGTGAAGCCACGTCCTAGCCTTGCGCATAAGTACAGCGTCTTCTTGCATGGTGCTTGTTTGAGACTCGCCGCCGCGGGCCGTCCGAGAAACGTAACGGGTGGTCAGTTGTTCGTAGGCGTCGGGAAGACCGAGGTCGATGGCCAAACGTGCGGCCAGAGTGACTAACAGGGACCTCTCTGACACGTAACAGGCTCGTACCAACAGCGCCTGCACGGTCTCCAGAGTCGCACTCTCGGGGGTGCCGATGACCGAGTTCAGTGCCCTCTTGATATGCAAGTTGAGCACATGCCATTTCCGGGAATCTGTCCCGCTCAGGACCCGGCAGCCGACGGCACATATCGCGCTAAAAAGGAGGCTACTACGGTCGCGGATTCCCTGCATGGTGTCGTAGCTGGGGTCGAAAACGGGCACATACTGGTTGCAGCCTTGGAAGAAAGTACTAAAGTACAACTCACCCTCCTGAGGTGATATCAGTCCCGTGGCGATTATATCCGGAGCGGTCACCGGCGCAATCTCGAAGTGTGACCGTTTCCGCTTGGCCCCCGTCCCCACAGACGGGAAAGAGTTCGGGGACGCAGTGGGGTGCTGGGGCTGGCCATAGCAGGTTGGGGACCTGACTTCGGCGAGATTATAAGGGGTGGGCAGCAGATCAGAGTGCTGTGCAGAAAGCGGCGTAGTGGGCTTGTCCATGGACGGCATGAGCATGGATGGCAGGCGAGCTTGTCCTAGACTCCCAGGATCTCCGCTCCCCAGCTGCGCGCAGGGTGATCGCGGGAATTCCTCGAGCTTTCCCTTTAGGACTTCGACCTCCGCTTCGAGCGCCTCGATTTTCCTGCCCTGGCCGGTCAGTTTCTAAATATCCCTAGATCCAGAGAGGGGGGGACACGCCTCTGTTGTTCGTCCTTGGGAGGCTCCGTAAAAGCACAAGTCTTCTTGAGAGTGCGGCAGCTTGAATACAAGTCAGACAGGGCTCTTAAAAAGGCACATGAATCCGGGATATGATACCGTGAGCATGGTCGCTGGCCGTCACACCGGACCTAATCTACCAGGTTAACACCAACACGACACTGCTCGTGCCCTGGGTTAGCGCACTTTGGATTGCCGACATGACCCGCATGCTTTCTACGAGATATAATTAGTAGGGGGAAACAATGCCGAGGTGGCGATGGTGAGCTTGCCGGTATTCGCTTTTTCCGCGATCTTCGAGGCGGTGTATCCGCGTCCGAAAGGTCCCCTGCCATGGTAGCCGAAAGCAAAGACTACCGTGTATCCTTCCATCTGCTGAAGAGCAAGGACATTAACTGCTATCATTGGCCGATCCCGAGACAGAGTTTTCTGATTCACCCACGGTTTCGGAGATATCGGCAGATGTGAGGGAGAGAGTTCACGCTGCAAACGGGACTCAGTTTGCAGTGGAGTTACCCGGTTCCTGCCTCGGGTTCGTATTGGGCGCAGCCCCCAATGGCAAAACTGCTATGCGGGGGCGGGGTTTGCGGGGTTGGTAGCGGGTCCGGGGAAGGAGCGGGGCAGCGGGGTACTCGCCTACAGCGGGGTCCTCCTTCCAAGCGAGGAATCGTTTGCCAGCTCTTGCCGACGCGAAACATCCGCTGGGTTGCCTGATTAGCTCCTTCCTCCTCAAATTTGCTTCACTCTCCGGGTTACGCTAGGCAAGAACCATCCCACGCGAAAAGGAGAAAGGAGGCTGCCAATCTACCGCCAGACGTGCCCGGTTTTCTCGGAATCAGGGTGCTATAACCAATATCTAAGTTCCGGGTGGGCCAGACCACAGAAACCCCCACCCCAGTCAAAAATTATCGCTTGCGCTCTACGGATGTCAACAGTAGGGTCGTTGGCCTGTCCTATAAAACATAGCTAGTTTAGATGGAGTGATTCACCCGGTGTCCAATATGTGGACGGCATCTCGGAACTGTCGGTCGCTGCAGCCTGGCCAGATGCGTCTCGGCAGAGCAAGTAGTAATAACACACCCGCTCCGTCGCCTCGACATTCTACACGATCCACGCTAGAGTCCGTAGAACCAAAAAAAAAAAAAAAGGAAAAACAGAAAATACAAAGGGCTAGGACCTAGGCCCAGGAACAAAAAGCGTTCTCTACCCCCGTTGAGTATGATGTACCTCAGAACAAACCATGCTTCACTCTCTTCCTTAACTTGGTCGCCGCTCTCGCAGCTCTCACGAGCGCGCAGTGTGGCTACTAACATGATGGCAAATGCATCACGCCCGACGTGAGCGCGTCAGGGACGGCGTCCTTTCCCCCCTCTTCAGCGAGTCACCGACTTTGGTCTACGCAATCGACGGTGTCGACAAGTTCGGCCTCAAACCCTTCCGGACGCAAGTTTTCTATGCCGTGCAGCTCAACTACGAGGAGTCGTCCGTCGACTAATATTCCGAGGCATACAAGCTCCGCCACTACGAGGTAGCCGCGCTGTTCCCGAGCCCACCCGGGGCTCAAATAACGAATGTGTGACGTGCTGGGAGGGGACTGCGTTTAGAATGTGAAGTCAACCCTGCAGTGGTTTATGACCGGCTCTTATAGTGCGGTCAACCATCTTCACACCGCCTTGGGACCTTGTGTGAACGGCCCTTGCGGAACCTGTCATGCGCAGATAACATATTCTGCCATTCTTCCATGAGCAGCGGCAGTAGGTTTACGTCCTGTTTCTTTCGTCAGCTCTATCTACTTCTCCAATATATTCACTATATGGCTGATTTCACATTTTTGCCTCCTCTCAGAACTAATGTGTTTGCATTGGAAGGGGATCTTAGCAGTGTCGGAGTATTCAGACACATCAGGCTCCCGTGGCAGGCAACGCCAACGCCCCACATATTCTATCGTTTGACGGTGATGGCAGCTTAGAGGAGCAGCTGCAGAAAGCTGTGGTAGGCTGACGGCTAGTTCCCCCGAATTCGGTTCCGTGCGTGGCAACGTTTCAGAGCATGACATAATAATCGATCTTGTGTGCATCCGGCCCGAAGGGTCATTAATGGAGGAGACACTGGGTATTCTGACGATAATAATGGGGTGGGACAAGCGGCGAGACCTACTGTGGAAATTACGGCCCGTCTTATAGCAGGAGTAGCTGCGATGACGTGTGTACGCAGATAAGACATTAGTCCTTTATGGGGACAAATATATATAGGGCCTCGGTCTCGGCCATTAAGAGACACAAAGGATTCATCCAGAAAAATATTAGAGTATTATAGTGAAGATGTGCTTATTTATCTATGTCACTTTTTGCATTGGGCCTGTAACTGATTAGCAGTTGCACTCGATTCAGTTCTGTTTTCCTTGGCACATATGCTGAGTTTCTGCGCACTCTAATAAGATATATATATGTGTGTGTGTGTGTGTGTGTGTGTAATATGCAAGTTAGGATCCAATGTAACACTAGGTAACATCAAGACTCTGGAGAAAATGGAACGAAAAGAATAACGGATGGTTGCAGGCCTAACCCCGTGCAGGCTCCAGTAGAACCTAGGATATCTTTGAGAGGTTTCAAATGACATGACACAGCTTGAAAGAACAAACTACATTATATTTCTTTCCAGAACCACCTTGCGGCCGCATCATCCGAGGGACGGTGCACAGATCGACAAGCACAAATTCCCGTGCCTGGCGTGCATCTACACGTGGCCAATGTCATTTCGCTTGTCTATCCTGCTCCAAGTTCTTCCACTGCCAGTAGAGAGCAACAAAGGTACGGTAAGCCCGCCAAGGTCATGCGCCAGGACGGACAGTCGCTGCCAACATGAATGCAATACTGCAACCCCAAAGGCATGTCCTGCCCTTACAGGTGCAAGAGCGTCCTGCTGAAAGCATGCCTCCCGTAACACCTCGCCTTGCCCTCATTTTCCCCCTACCGCATTCTCAAGAGAATAATTCCTAAGAAACATTTCACAAGATGCAAGTTATACAAACGAAAACTATTCACAAGAACCGGTTCGAATATTTCGGCCCAGCTGCGTCTTCATAAGTACATAGTTTTCTTTCCGGTGCCGCCTATTTGAGTTTAGAAATGGGAATAGGGGCCAGGACCAGAGAGCCAGGCACATGAGGGGAGGTGACAATATTCTCGGGAAGTTTTGTCTTCCAACATTAGGAGCTAGCAAAAGCAGCGGTCATATCTCAACCAAGGCCGCTCCAAGCCGTTGCTCACCCACGCGATACCACCCGAAGTCTCGTTGCTGTGCCTCAAGCCAAGGCGGAGCCAAGACATCGGAACCTGTCCTACCCGAAAGTTTGTTTCCTCATTTCGATTTGGGAGTCTGTGTGGGACGCTAACCTGGTTATTATTGGGCTGCCTGCGTTTAAGCTTTCGACAGGACCCGCTCGCTAACGGCAGCCGGGCTCAGCACCACGTCGATAACGGAACTTGGTCACGGAATGTCGCCGCATCAACGTGAGACCCCGTCCCGACTTCCGCCGCCTGCATCTTCCCGCGCTTGCGGTCAAATACCACCATTTTCCCGACGCAAGGCCTTTCTTAAACGGGCCACAAGATCTCATTTTCACTGCCTAGCCCCCTACGCCCCTATTTAACATCAATCTCCCGCCCCTTGCTACGCATTCTCTCATGTCTCGGTGGAAGCAAGCCCCACCGCAATCCTCACATTGCTCCTCCACCGACCTATCACGCCCCGCCAATGTCATAAGCACTAAAACACGCAACGCTCAATTCGCCCCCAGCTGAACCGCGCCTGAACCTCGCTAACCACTCAGATCTTCCCACCTTGCGCCTGTGGCGCGGATCGGCGACGCCGCGCTCATATTCCACTCTTTTAGGGCTGGGGAGCATGGCCCACGCTAGACTGCGGCAGTCGGATCGAGGTTTGTGTGGCGTGTGGCGGGCCACGATGACTAGGCCGGCATGATAAACTGGCCACTGGCGGATGGCCAGTATGTCTATAGATAGCTTGGCGGGATTTAAACACGACGAGGCAGCCTAGAGAGGAAAATGATGGCTGGAACCCTCAGCTTATAGGACCTTAGCTCAGTCCTTATCTCCCAAACGCCGATTATGAGTTAGCGATATCATCTTTCCACCAGCTCCACGCCCCTGTCCCGGAGCTTTTGTGATCCTCGGACTCCCTTCACCTCCCGCATTGTCATGGCCTACCATCAGGCCCCCCAACAGGACCTCCCCGAGGTGGTCCCTGAGGTGGTCCCCGAGGTGGTCCCCGCCCTGGAATGGCGTCCCCATCAAAACTACCGAGCACCAGGCGAATACTCCAGCTCCTACGGTCTGGACCCTCGTTATGAACAAGAGCAGTCCTACCCAGAGCCACTCTACGACCAAATCCAGCCCTACCAACAACCTCCTTACGACCAAGAGCCCCCCAGCAAAGACCCGCGCAAGAGCATCGGCCCCAACTTCCCCCACGACGTCACCGCCCGGCCCCTTCCAAACTACAAGCCTCCCTCCCTCCGCTGGCTCTTCCTGGGGACCGTCATCGCGGTAATGCTGGGCTACATAGCCCTCACGGAGTACGCCATCCAGACAATACCCCACGAGTCCGGGAAGGACGTAATCTCCGACTTTGCGGATTTGAAGAGGCAGCTGGATGCTCGTTCCTCGGGGATAGCGTTCGAGACAACGGTAGCTCCCCCTTAGCTGGAATGTTATAAGCTAGAGATATGCTGACTCGTATAGTCGAAGCCAGAAGCAACAGCAAAGTTGAGGGCCCGGCAGGACGAGGAAGCCGCAACCCCCGTCGGAGGCGATGTTCCCGCCGCCGACCTGCCCACAGACGCTCCCACCGTGCCTGACCCCGGAACTCCCGATCCTCCTCCTGTTTCAGATCCCCCAACCGAGCCCGACTCTGGGACCCCGGATCCGGGAACAGACCCACCCGTCAACGGCGGCGGCGACACCTTCACAGCAACAGTCGACCCCAGCGCGCACCCAACCCTCGACAACACCATCAGTGAGATTGTAACCTCCGTGGACATCCCAACAGTCATAGACGGCAAGTCCACAACCCTCACTTCGCGCTCGACCCAAAACCTCGCCCCAACTCCCGACCCGACCTTCGTAACAGCCGACATCAGCACCCTGACTGACTCCAAGGGCAACCCGACCGCCACCACAATCAACACGCCCAAGCCTGTCTCCACTCCAACGGTGATAACCACCACGGACGCCAAGGGCAACCCCACGACGTTAACCACCATTGTCCTCGCCACGCCCTACACCACCGTACTAACAGACTCTAACGGCGTCCCAACCGTAACGCAGACGCTCTACCCCTCCACTCCCACCCCAGAGCCCCGCGTCATCGTCTTCTCCCTCAGGAAGGGGGACTACTTCGCCGGCTACTTCCTCCCAACCATCCTCTCCGTCCTCCTCACCATCCCCATCCGCGCCATCGACCTCGCCGCGCAGCAGTACTACCCCTTCCACGAGCTCACCCGCGCCAGCGGTTCCCCGGCCTCCGACTCCCTCCTCCTCCGCATGGGCGGCATCTTCGGCATCCGCACCACTCTCCGCGCCTTGAAGAGCGGGAAACTCTTGCTTTCCTTGTCTTCGCTGTTGGTACTGTGTTCTGCGGTGTTGATACCCCTAAGCAGTGAAGCGGTCTCGCTGAAACTTTATAACGTCAACGGGGCGTGTACTTCCACGGACCTGCAGGGGTGCATTATGGCGCTGAGCGTCTTTTCTATTCCGGCACGCGCGACGGTTGCGTTGCTGGCGTTCATGGTGGTTCTCGTCTGCGGGATCATGCTCACGCTGAGGCGCTGGGTCTCGGGCGTGGCAGCGAACCCGTGGAGCGCAGCAGGCGTGGCCTCGCTCTGCGGCGATGAGAAGGTCCGCAGCCTCATCGCCACGCTCCCCCGGGGTACAGGGACAGTGAGCTACAAACGGATGGCCGAAGGGTTAGAAGGACGGCGCTTCAGGCTGGGCTACTACTGGAACGAAGGGAGGATCAACTACGGTATCCTCATGGAAGACGAGATGGGCGCGCCGGTTCTACCTCCCGGGCGCGACTTCTCGCAGGAAAAACGGCGGTTTCAGAATAGGGTGCCCTTCCTTATGCTCTCGGTTACGGGACGCGCCCTCTTCGCTGTATTTCTTACTGGATTGTTGGTGCTGATTCTTTACTACAACAACACGGGAGGAGACACGCCCTTCGAGCACTTCATGTCTCAGCAGACATTTGGCGTGCGCTTCCTCTTCACCTCCGTCGGCGTCATAATCAGCTTCTTCTGGGCCTCCCTCTTCGACGGTACGTCTCCATCCGCCGTATCCCATACCCCATGCCGGTACTCCTTCCCGAGGCACAACAAGACTAACACGCACAGGCATCGCAATCCTAACCCCCTACCACCTCCTCTCCAAAGCCCCCCAAACCCCCTCCACAATCCTCCTCGCACCCCCCACAAACCCCTTCGGGGCCCTCCCCACCTCCCTCCTCCGCCGTGATCCCCTCCTCTCCACAATCTCCCTCACAGCAATCCTCTCCGAGTTCCTCCCCATTCTCCTCACCAACGTTCCCTTCCGGATAACCCAAACCTGGACCGCCCATCTTGTCTGCACTTGGGCCGCCGTCGGAATCCTCTCCCTTATGCTTCTCGTCGTCCTGGGCACCTTCTTTGTGCGCTGGCCCGACATGCCCGTCGACCCGAGCACCCTGGCTGGCGCGATGTACTATGTGGCAGACTCGAGGGTTGTGGAGTGTCTGGAGGGAGTGAGCTTGTTGGGAGCCAGGCAGAGAGGGAGGAGGGTGAAGAGGGTGGGGGGCGTGTATGAGTTTGGAGAGGTGTGGGGGGCCAGGGGCGGACGAAGAGTTGGTATCGACATGGTTGACGGGATCGGGCCGTCAGGGTAGTTTTCTTCAGTGCACGAGTAGCGTGGCAGAGACATCCGTTCAAGCTTGAGTCTGTACTAGACAAAGAATAGAGGAATGAAATAATAGTTCCACCAGAACCAGACCTAAGGCCTCTTCAGCTTCATCCCAGGAGCCCACCGCTCGCTCCACTCAACCTCCACCCTCCGTCTAATATCGCTCCTGAACGCGTATCCCACCAGCACCAGCACCATCAGGAACGCGATGCTCCCGCACACCGACCAGAAATAGTTCTCATCCTTATCCGTGTCCGCGACCCCCTGCAGGTTCATCCCAAAGTACGACGTGAAGAAGGAGAGCGGGAGGAAGACAACGGTGACACCCGTGAAGAGGAGGACGGCCTTGTTCTGCGAGTCAGCGACGATGGCCATTTCGTTTTGTTCGATCGATCGCAGTTGAAAGAGCTGTTGTCTGTTAGCATTATTTCGCCCTTTACAAGTATGTAAGGCAGGGGCGGGAGGGGGGAGAGAGGAGAGTGGGAAGGAATGAGAAAAAAAGGAGACATACTTCGCCCAAAGCTGTATGGAAATAATCCACCAAAAACGCCGCGTCCCGCTTTTGCTCATCCACCATGGCAATAGCCCACTCAATCCTCTCCTTCATCGACTCCACCTCATCGTCTTGGTTTGGCTCTAGCCCTTCCATGGCATACTCATCCTCGAAACGCGCAGCATCAATGAGCATCCCGTTTAGCGCCTCGAGCTTCTGCGCCGCCAGATCCGCAATGGCGCGGAGCTCCTCGAGGCAGTTAAGGTAGCGGCGGACGAGCCTGGGGCTCTCGCCGCGCTCCCAAGGGCGTTTTTGCCGTTGTTTCTGGGGTGTTGTTAGCGGGCAGTGCTACTTAATAAGTGGTTCGTGATGTTGGCTACAGAGGCAAGAGTGAGGAAGAAGGGCCTTTTTTTCGTTTTTTTGGGGGGGAGGGGGTTGTTTACCAGCTCGCGCGCAATGTCTTGGTAGGCAGTCAGGAGTGATGTTGAGTTCCGCCCTTGCCGGATATTGTGCGGCACTACAGCCGCCTCAGTCAGGATGTACACCACCAGCCACTCCACGGTGGGATAGTGCCATTTGGACGTCCCGCTGGATACGAAGTTCTCCGCGATGTGAGCCAGCACCGAGACATCCGAGTCGTCCATGAACTGGTCCGGCTGCTCGAGCCAGTCGCGGAAGGGCTGGCCGAGGTAGTCCACGCCCGTCTGGTTGGCAAAGGTGAGGACGAAGCCTAGAGAGTCAGCGCCCGTTCTCCTTCTCTACCCCCCTGGTTGACCCTCAGGAAAGCCGAGTTAAAAAGGAAGCAAGAACACACCATCACTCCTGTGAAACGCTCGCAGCTGCGAACTCATCAACATGGAGTTCAAAAACTGCGGATGCTCACATATCGCCTGCCGATCGTTCACCGTCGGTAGCGGCCCCTTCACATTTGTCAGGCTCGCCTGACCCAGGAACCTCTCCGGCAGCGGGTTCGGCAGCGTCGATCTCGTTATGTCCCAAAAATCAATCGGCATCCCCACATGCTCAGAGCGCCAGGCCAGGTCCTTGACCTGGCGTTCGCTAAGGCCGTTGAGGGGGCCGGAACCAGGGGCACCCGTCGCGGGTCCGTCGGCGAGGACTTCTTGTCTAGAGAGCAGACGAAAGGCGTCCATTTTGTCGAGGTAGCGGGTGTAGTTGACGAAGTTGAGCATGCTGAGTTCGGGGTAGTTCCAGGACGGGTCTATGGAGCCCTTGTGGAAGGGTTTGCCGATGGAGCCGCTGCCGGTGTAGCGGAATATGTCCTCGATGGTCTAGAGGGGTTAGTCTTTGTACTAGGGAGGTGGATGGGGTGAGTGTACCGATTGTAGGAGGCCTTTGCCGATGGGAACATGTCTAGTGACTTGTTAGTTGGAAAGTTGGCAGGCAAGCTTTAGGGGTTGCTCTTACATCCAACGAATCTGAACGCCCTCAGGCTTCTCGTCCAGAACTAAACCCCGTCAGCACCTGGCCCAAACCAAGACAGAGACCACCTCTTACAATCTTCTATATTCGCCAATGTTGTCGTCAGCCGGCTCCCCCCCTCGGCCCGGAAATCACAAATATGAATCGGAAAATCCGCGGGCTTCGGAAACCAAAATGCACACGCCTTCATCGCGTCATAATCCGAAGGTTCATGGTGCAACCTCAACGTCTCCGACTTCGTCTGCACCCTCCAAAAGTGAGAGATCCGCGACCTCCGCGTCGGTTCCCTCAGCCTGTCCAGCGCCGACAGCGCGGCCCTCCGCTTGACCTCCCACTCGTCGCGCCGCCTCTGCTCCTCGGGCGAGACGTTGCGCGGCGCGCTGCCGGAGAAGTGCAGGAGGATGTGCCGCGTGCTGCGGGTGGCGTTGGAGCGGCGGCGGGCCTCGTGGGTGGGCTTGGAGGCGATTTCGGTGGCCACCTCGGAAGGGAGACGGCGGCGCGGGGGCCGCTTTTCGGAGGGGACCTCGAGGGGAGCGGAGGGGGGCGGGGCGGGGTTGGTGGCCGGTGGGGTGTTGACGGCGGTGATGCCGCTGCCGTCGCTGGAGTTTTCGGGTTCGCGGGGGGGAGAGGCACCCGGGATGGAGGTCCCGGGGCTCAGGTTATCGGGGGATGCTTCGCCATTGTTTGCTGCCATTCCGGGGTCGTGCTGGCCTATTGTTTAAGTGTTGCTGGCTGGTTCGTCTCTTCTCACACTCGATTCGGATCGCAGGTGCGAGAGTGAAACGGAAATGCGAGGACGCATTGATATAATGGTGATAACGGACTATAAGGCCAAAAAGGGCGACAAGGCTCTAGAGGCCACGGATATTGGAGTCCTTGCTCGAGAAATACCCTGGCCACAAGGCTGGCCCGACGACACTCAAATTGTCGCCTCCCACGCCGCGCTTCCAAGCGAGTTGAGTGCAGCTAATTATGGCCCTGCCCTTGTCCCTCCCGCCCCGCTACTGGTCGGAATAACAGCCCATGCGGAAGGTGGAAATGGATAGGGCAAGGGTCTGCCATCTCGGAATACCATGAGTGGTCAGCTTGGTCTTTAGGATCTGCATGCGACCTAAGCAGTTCCTGCGGGCGAGAGCAGGCGGCCGGGGTCTGCGGGTGACAATGTTGTGGAACCGCTGAGGTTGGGCCGAGACCCCGGCATGGCTTTTCGGCCGCAGCTCTGGGTGTCACAATTGGTCAGAGTGACAGTGGCGCTCGTCGCCCCAGGATCCATGGACAATCGCGGGCGAAAGGACGAGAATGGAAGGGGAGAGTGGGTGTCACGCTTGGAACTGCCCTTAGACAAACTTTGGCCGAGCGTTCCTCCGCTTGAACCCGCTAACTCGGGACGTCCCGCTGGGAACCATGTGGATCATCACCCGGCTCGGCGCCCTTAACGCCCAAACAGGCAAGAAATTTCCCTTTCAGAGACATGGTGGACCGTCAGAACTTTGGATTCTTCGTGCAGCACTGTGGTTGAGAAGTTTCCAGACATGACGCGCAGCTGAGGGAGGCTGTCGAGAGACTCGAAAGTGCCAAGCATCTGTCAGGCTCTGAATGTTGCACTGGTTCTTCCAGCTCGACGAGACTCTTCCTGCTGTCCGAGCCGCTCTCTGGATTCTGTCTTAATGAATTCTTTATTTTTAGCAGTTCAGTATGATGAGCCCGGTATTTGGGGACCGGACAAAATACCCATCCATCCCGCTTGTTCCCGTCTGGGCGAATGGACTCCCTGCTACCTATATGCCGAGCCTGGCCATCTTCGAGCCCGCTCCCGCACATGCACAGCCTCAGGGGGCTGACTTGCCATCGAAATTAAGGCACACCCTCGACTTTCAGCCCTTCGACGCGTGATATCAAGAGGAAGATTAACAACCCTCCCTTCCAACCTCTTGAAAAGCCGTCGAGCATTCGACGAGAAGCGGCCAAGATGAGAGATGAAGCAGTTCGGGGAGGCTCCGTTCGTATTTCGTTATGTTGACAAAGCACCGTCTTGGCGGAAAGCACAAGCACCCCACTTGTCGACGTGGTCCCGTCCAGGCTTGGCTATTGAAAATAGAACAACGCTGGGATACGACCTTCTGGGTGTTCCGGCTGAGCGACAAATATGAGCGCAGAGCCGACGGGATGATGGAGAGCGACTGTGCGAAGGCTGCAGCCCTGCAGGCGAACTTCCTATCCTAGCCCGGTCCACTTGCCTCGAGGCTCGCCCGCGCCGAATCGCTCCGCTTCTGCGCTACCTTCTTGCCACTTTTCAGACCCAAGCTGAGAGCTGCTGGCTGTTTAATATCCACTGTACAGCTTTGTGAGCTCTCGAGCATCAGAACTATCTGGGGTCGTCCGTTGTGGAACTTCTGCAGTAGATAGGCTGCGAGGGTCTAGCTTCGTTGCCGCCCCCGAAACAGGGGCGTATTCTTCGATGAAACAGCCGCATCGATGTGTTTATTGATGACTGGATCAAATGGTTTGGCCTGTTGGTAAAGCACAGGCGTTTTGCGCTTTTGCCATTCAGGCAGGCTGAAATCCACAATAATGTGACGGTGGGAGGCGACGTCACGTGCCAAGTCCCGTACAGTGTTAATTGAATATCCACACCTGCTTGTTGACAGCTGCAACCTAACAAACGCACGCAAACACACCGACCTAACAACGCAACCCGCGCCCGACAAACCCAACCACGACTTGAACGAACGCCTCAAAAAAAAGAAATAAAAAACATGTCACGATGGCATCTGGTGCCTCAACCGCCGTCCTGGGCCGCGCCCGACCAGGACGTCCCGCCGCGAACCCTCCGAAACAACCCCCAGCCCAGCCGTCGCGAAGCCTCGTAGTCCCCTCCACCGGTCCGCTTTCCTCCGGCTCGGGGACCTTCGCCCTCACGTCTCCGTCTACGGTACTAGGAAATGTCTCCCAGGCGTCAAACCTGGAACTCTTCCTCGCAAACCTGCGGATCCTGGATCTCGATCTCCTGGACGACTGGCCCGACATCTCGGTGCAGACCTTCGGGTCCAGCGCCGCGGGGCAGAAGCGCCGCATCCAGGCGGTAGAGTGGTCCCTCTATTACCTCTTCCTCCTCTGGGATCCCCAAGAGGCTCAAAGCGTACGTCTTAACCTCTTATCGCCCTTCGAATTTCTCGTCGCATACTAAGACATGCCTCTAGAAGCTCGAGCCGTTCTTCCCCCCTGCAGACCAAGTCCAATCTCTCAACCTCCGTTCCGCCCTCCTCCGCGCCCTCGAACAGGTCAAGAAGAACGGCTACCTCGGCCGCGATGCCGTCATCCGTAAGACTATGCTAGACGAGTGCAAGGGCGACCGCCTCGAGGAGGTCCTCGCCACGTTCTCCTTCGCCGTCGTGCGCAAGGTCATCGCGGGCTGCGCCGAGGAAACCGGACAGCACCCCACGCTCGCCCAGGCGCTGGCTATGGAGAACAGGGGATATAGTGGTGAAAGGACCGAGCTCGCAGTACTGAAGCTGGCGCACCAAGCTATGCTTTCCAAGGGACTGCGGGAGAAGAACGAGGCGAGGGAGCTGTACAGAGATTTCTCCGAGCTTCTGGACCTAAAGGGGAGGAGTATTACGAGGAGGAGAGAGCAGGTGAAGGCTGCGAGGGCGAAGAGCGAAGGGAGGGGCGTCACAGAGGACGAGAAATTGGATGTCTGGCGGCTTGTGAGGAATAACTGGGCGGGAAACGAGCGGTGGATGGAAACGTTGCTGTACGGTGATGCAAATACCCGGCGGGACGGGCTGCTTAGCACGCCGTTCGACAAGGTTTGGAGGAGGGTGCAGGCGGGACGCCTCTCAGAGCTTGACGACCGGGGCTCAGGTCTGATGGAACAGCTGGATAGCCGGGTGAGGCTGCAGCAGGACAGGCTGCGAAGGTGGGAAGGCTTCCGCAAGAGCATGACCGGGGATGCTTCAGCCAAGAAAGACACGGTGGTCGCTAATCAACCCAGACCCCGGGAGGGCCTCGGCTTGAAATTCACCGATCACCAGAGCCTGCATCTGGGCCAAGTCAGCCCCCGCAAGAAGGCCACGAACGCGCCGGAAGCAATCAACTTAACATCAGAATACGCAAATCTGATTGCCTCGTTCGAGAAAGACCTCAACAAGCCACACAAGCCAAAGGTGATCTCCGTCGATTCGCTACTCCCCAGAAAGCCCGTCCCCTCCGGTGAGAGGGTCTCTGCAGAGTCGCTCGTGTCGACCTCGACGGACGTCATATCGGAGCTAGAAGACCTAGATGAAGACGTGCCGCCGCCCATCGAGCCCATAGCGCCCCCTGTTGTGACCAAGCTGCCTCGCAAACCAAGTTTGCGCAGGCCGGGCCACCGTCCTAATCGGAGCCAGAAGCTCGTCGACGAGAATCTCACGCGCCCTGAAGCGACAGCTAAGGGGGAAGCAGGTCAGCCGCGCGGGATAAGAACGTCTAGGCCACCGTCAGCGGCACCTGACAGCCACGCCTCCCCCCCTCCCTCGCCGACGCGGACCTCAAGGCCGTACTTGCGTGACCGGTCTCCGACCAAGGAGCTCATAGCTCGGCAATCCATTCAGCTCGGATACCTGGAACCTAAGATCGATACCTACTCCACCCACGACCCAGAACCCGCCGATGAACCCCCCAAATCACCCACCCAACAACAAGCAGACGACATCCTAGCCTCCATCTCCAACGCCTCCCCCTCCCCGACAAAGCCCAAGCCGCGTCACACACTCTCTCTGGACGAACGCACCCGCCTCTCTATGGCGAGTTCGCGCTCAAAGCTCCCGGATGATGAGGAGGACACGCTCCCTCACCGCAAGCCCAATCTACCTCCCGCACCCGAGCCCATCCGCGAGGACGACAGGGACCTGGACTACGAGGACATCGTGGCGCGCACGCGACGCAGCATGGTCGGATTCGAGGCCGCAAGGCAAAAGGCACAGTTGGAAAGGCGGCGATCAGCGAGGAAGTCGCGGCGCGAGGGGAGCCAGTTCTACAAGGCGGCGGAGCAGTTCCCCCGGGTGAAGGAGGAGCATGAGGAGTCGGCACTGGCGGAGGAGCTGATGGAGGGTGAGCAGAGCTATGAGGATGTGTTTATGAGTCGGCCAAAGATCCAAGCGAGTCCCATCCCCTCGCCGACGAGGGAGTTGGAACAAGATATCTAGCGCATGATTATGACGAATGCGGGATACCCCAGCTTAATTTTATGAGTATGAGTACATAATACATTCTATATCCGTACACTCCTCTCCTCCCATCCAATCCCCTCGTCCACGTATAAACATGGCTCTAAACACACCTTACCACCCTTGCCTAGCCAGCTGCTGCACCCTCGTAACAGTGTGATGAAACCCGTTCTTAAACCTCGCCCTCCACCTCTGCATCCTCAACCTCTTCCTCCTTAGTCCGGGCCTCTCATGAAACCTCTGCCTATTTGCGATCGCCGGCAGCTGGTTCACACTGCACCTCTGCCCCAAAAGCTGCAGCGCCTTCGCGGGAGTCACATTGCCCCCCACATGTACTGTCCGTCCCGTCGAGGGCACGCTCCTCACCGGTACGCGCAGCTCCTCGGGGCCGAAGTTGGGCGAGTTGAACGACCTGGCTTTCGTGTTGCCGATGATATCTGCGATGGAGGACGTGTTGGCGTCGTAGGGGTGCGGCACGCGCTGTGGGCGCACCTCCTTGGCGAGCGGGTCGACCTCTTTCTGCGGGGGGAGGTTGGGTAGGGGGGCCGCGGGGGCGCGGTAGGCTGGAGCGGTGTCGCGCTGGAAGGGGCCCCGAGGAGGGAAGGGGTTGCCGTCACGGGCGAGGGGGAGAGAGGTGGTGAAGGCGCGGATCGGGGTCGTGGTAGTGGTTCGCAGGAGGGCGAGCCTGGGCTGGAGTGCAAGCGCCATTGTGCTGGGCTTCGTTAGCGCTAGTCATCAAGGGAGGTTGTTGATGTGGAGGCCATACGGAGAATGTGCGCCTGGGCGCTGCGAAGGGCCTCTTCAATGGACGGTCGTTGAGCTGATCTGGTCGCGCTCAAGTTGAATTCGAGAAAAAGTCTCGGCCTGGGATGGAAGTCGAGATTTGATTATGTAATGGTCAACGTTCCCCGAATTTTAGCCGTCGCGACCCAAGAATATTTACCCACCACCAACATCGTCATCACGCCTCGCAACGGCTGCACTGCATTCGACGCGTCTAGCCTTTTTGCGCCGTCGCATTCGCCATTCACTGCTAACTCAAGGACACGCGACGCAGCCACAGTCATGTCCTACAACCCCTACGGAGGTTCGCACCCCTTCGCTGGGCAATGGCAGTCATATACTGATGCTTCCACAGCGCCAGGCTACGGCCCTCCACCGGCCTACGGCTCCTTCCCGGGCGGCGCCGCCGGTCCCCCGGGCATGGCACCGCCTCCCGGACTCGGTAGGTTTACTATTTCCTTTCCCTCGCCCTCCATACCTCCAAGCAGTCTCTAACGACCATAGGACCCCCACCAGGCATGTCATCCGCCCCGGGCATGGCACCCCCCGGAGTGCAGCAGCCCAGCACGACGCAAGCTAATCGTCCAAGTGGGCTGCCCGCCAACTTCCAAGCGCCGCCGAACCTCCCCAACATCAATTTCAATGCCAGGGTCATCCGTCTCGGTGCCCCGACCGTGAAGCCCAGCACACCGACGAGCTCGGGGAGGGAGGACAGCCAGACTCCCGGTCCACGCGCGGGGCTCGGGTCAGAGAGGGCGCCGGAGCACGGGCGGCCCGCGGGGAGAGATGCGCAGGGATTCGTGCCGTTCACAGGCGAGGAGAAGCTGCGGACAGTGTTCGTGCACAAGATCCCCGAGAGCGTGCCGGACATCGAGAGGCTACTCAACGCGGTGGGGAGGTTGCGGAGGTGGGACGGCGCGGCGTCAGCACTTTCGGACAACCCTAATACGATGTTTGGATTCGCCCTCTACGACGACGCCGAGTCCTTTTCCAACGCGGTCGAGCTCCTCAAGGACGTCGAACTACCCACAAAGCGACAGCCGCCCTCCGCCCCGGACGCCGAGCAGAAGGACAACTTTGAGGGCATCGAGAAGGTGAAGCTCCAGATCGCCATCGATGAGAGCTCTCAGAAATATCTAGAGTCTTACCGCGAGAACAGGGGAGATGACGCGGAAGCGGCCTCCCGGCTCGAGGCCGCCCGCGCTGAGCTGAGGCGCATCGTCCAAGAGATATTCTACCCCCCCGCGGCAGCAAAGGCCGCCGACGGCGACGGCGACGTGCGTATGGGCGACACGAACGGCGAGAACGTCGAGGTCGTCAACATCCCCCTCAACCAGGACGACGAGCTGGCCGACATACCCGCCGAGATGCGCGAGATCGTGGCACAGGAGATCGCCGCGTTCCGCGAGCGCAGCAATAAGCGCGACATGGAGCGCATGAAGCGCGAGGAGGAGCTCGAGGAGGCCGAAAGGCGGCGCACCGACCGACCGCGCTCCCCGCCTGCCGACCCAGCCTCGTCGAACAACATACCCCTAGGCCCACGCGCCCTCCAGAGCGCACCGCAGGGACCGAAAGGGACGAACGCGCGTGGCGTGTCCTTTGTTAACGGAGCGGATCCCCAAACGGAGGAGGACACGGACGCCAGCGATGAGGAGATCCACCGGCGGCAGCTGGGCAGGCAGAAGAGCGAAGAGGAGAAGATGTACCTCGAGGCCGAGCGCAAGTGGGTCAACCGCGAGCGGTCGCGCGCCGCGGCGCTGGCGCGAGAGAATGACCGCGAGAGGCAGGAGGCCGAGGGCTTCGAGCGCAGGCGGCAGGAGCAGCTCGCGAGGGAGAAGGAGTGGGATGATGAGAAGGAGGCGGCGCGTCAGAGCCATCCCTATTACCGCGACAGGGGCGCGTGGGCGAGGAACCGGAACGCCGAGAGGGCGGAGGAGCAGAGCCGCGACGCGGCAGACAGGAGGGCCGAGGAGGACGAAAGGCGGAGGGAGAGCGCGGAGATGGAGAGAAGCAAGGGTCTCGCAGACTCGTTCCTCGACCGGCAGGCGGAGGAGATGGAGCGCGAGGCGGCGCCGGCGCCGCAGCCCTTCAAGCTCAGTCTGGGCGCCGCGGCCCAGCGCGCACAGGCGCAGCGTGCTGCCCCCCAGCGGCGGACCATCGCTGAGGTGGAGGGCCTCCTCGCTGATGAAGAGGCTGAAGGCGCTGGCAAGAGGCGTCTTATCCCGATCCAGATGGAGCCCTCTGCTGCGACTAGCATGACGGACGAAGAGGTCTCCGAGGCACTGAGGTCTCTCGCGCAGGAGATTCCGTCGGAGAAGGAGGGGCTGTGGGCCTGGGATGTGAAGTGGGAGCACCTTGATGAGGGGGTGATGAAGGAGAAGCTGAGGCCATTTGTGGAGAAGAAGATCGTGGAGTATCTTGGTGTGCAGGAGGAGGTAATCGTGGAGGTTATCGAAGAGCATTTGAGGGGGCATGGGAAGCCGGGTGACCTGGTGGATGAGCTAGCAGAGGTGAGTCCTTTTTTTTTTCTTTTTTCCCTTTCTTATCCTTATCTCCCTTGTCTTTTTCTCTTACCTTGGAACTTCGTTTCTTGGTTTGATGCTATAGAGTCCTAGGGCCAGAAGCTAACGAGTGTGAAAGGCGCTGGACGAAGAAGCGGAAGACCTCGTCAAGAAGCTCTGGCGGATGGTCATCTTCTTTACCGAGAGTGAGAAACGAGGCCTACCGGCGTAGGTCGCCGGCGCCGGAAGGGGGGGCGGTCCCGCGGTGCGGGCTCCTTCTGGACCCAGGGTTGTCCCAAGGGTGGGCTTGGGGGTGTGAGAGGCAGGGGAGGTGGCGTGAAGAGAGTGTGGCGTTGAGGGGATGGAGATGAGGGATTTGGAGGACGGGTAGATAGAGAAGAAGGGGTGAGGTGCGGGACGGTGATTGTAATTTGGCGACTGGCCGTGTATCTCTAGAATGGGACAATGAGGGAGCATGAATACACTTTAATATCAAGACTTGTACTGCTAAATGCAGAACCCCACTGGCAATGCCAACATGCTACCCAGGGCCCCAACACCAAGGCTACCTAAACAGGTTAGCACCTGCAACAGTTCTATTCTGCTCTTAAAGCTCGTGTTCACTGGACCTCCGGCCCCTCTCCTTCATCCTGTCACAGGCGAGGATGAAGAAATGGAGTAAAGGCCTATCGTTTGTGTGATAAAGGGGAGGCTAGCCTCAGGGGCAGGAAAGAAACCCAATTCCATTAAAAATGCTCTCTAGGATTTCGCCATTCTACTCTGGTCTGTTCGTTACGTCCACAATATCTTGCCTAATAGACCTATGTAAACTCCACAACACATAGGGCCATCCTCACCTCTCCCAACACCTAACAGAGTAAGTACATGGAATCACTTGAATCACTTACATGGACATACTAATCCTCCACACTCCCATGTCTCTTAACTCCCAACCCCAGCCCGCCACCAAGGCTGGAACAGCCCTACGATACTCCAGGCCAATCGAATCACTTGCCCGGTGTCTCCGTGGACTCCTCCTTCGCCATCTCCTGGCGCTTAACCACCCAGTTGAACCCGAAGAACGTGGCAGCAGTCAGCGGCACCGCGACGATGGGGTAGACCCACCACTAGTTCGAGACAGACATGGCGCCCGCCTTGCCGTTGTCGAAGTCGAAGTTGAAGAGTTCCATGCCGAACAACGTCTGGTCCCCGTTAGCTCCAGGCCATGTCGCCGAGTGAAAGCCTCGTCTTCCAGGAGTAAGAATCATATCCGAGCAACCGAACTCACCGCGACAAAGGTGGCGGGCAGGTACAGCATGGTCATGGTCGCGATGATCCTCATCGCCTGGCTGTCCCGCTTCGTGTCCCTTGCAATCTGGGCCATGTTATCGCTGTCCTCCCGTCCCATCTCCGCCATCGTTTTCATCCTATCCGTGTTTGCGTTTATGGCCCTGTCGTTTCTTGAGCTACGAATGTACGAGAGCTTTTTCCAGAAGGACAGGTTAGTCTTGGTCGCGGCATCAACCCCCTCACCCGTGAGGCCTTTTTCCCCCATATACTCACAACTGACAGACACGTTTCAATCGTCTTTATTCTGGACTCATGCCGCATTTTGTATGACTCTGTCCAGGACAGGAGGGTCTGTAAATTCTTGTGAGTCCTCAGGAAGGTATCATCGGGAATTTCAGCGACGGCCTCCAAGCTATCATGCTCGCCCAGCGCGTTCCGCAAGACGTTCTCCAGGCATCTGAGCGAGTCTATTTGGCCTATCACCACCGGCATCATCTGCTGTAGCTCAATCGCCGTCTTGGCTATCGGTGTCTCCTCCCCGGCCTCTGCGTGGACGAGTGCAAACCGCTCCTAGGTTCACTCAGTCAGTTATCACGGCTATAGCCCTGTTTTGAGCATCTATGCAGCGGAGTAAGCCATGTCTTCGATAACCTAACCTTCTGCCGGACGAAATTTTCCACGTATGCATTGCGGTGACCAAAAGTCTCCAGAAGGCCAGCCACAGCACAGCAGAGGAACGCTAGGGGGTCTGGATTCCACGCCTCGCGTGTGCACTCTTCCGAATACTTGAAAAGTCTCTCGGCGCCGGCCTTATCCGCCGAGATGAAGATGAAGACCTTTATCTTCTTGGCCCCCAGGTCGTATTTCAGGTGGAATACCGTCTGCCGCTCTTCGAACTTGGTCATGTCGGAGGATATGTGTATCTCGTAGGCGCGTATCCAGGCTGGGGGCTCACCGCCGTGGTCATCGAGTACGGACCACGGGTTGCGGCGGTCCAGCACCATGAGCGGGATCAGGAACCAGATGTCTAGGACCAGGGTGAGACGTTGGAACTGGTCAGCTGCCCAGGCGCGGGAGAATACATTTTACCGTAGTATTTTTGCTCTGCCAAAGAGGTCAGCCTCCTCCCCAGGCCAGGCATCGCCAGGTACGGCAACTGGAGCGACATTGCAGGTGCAAAGTCGAGACTCTTCCACAGTTCCGCAAGCTCTCTATGATCTATAACAGGCAATAGAAATTGGCTATACTTCTGATCAGTACATACATCTACCGCCCTGGAAACGGATGCCCGTATTGGAGCCTCACTAGATGTTTATGTCGGCATCTGCGTATTCGGCAGTACGCGCAATGAGATCTCTAAAGTCCTGGGGTCTAAACAGCCTTGAATGACTCCCTTTGGCAAGAACGTAAGTCCGTCAAGGCCTCTGTCAAAAACTCTGCTTCCTGTGATCTCACCGTCGGTCGAGTAAACGTGGTGACGAAACGCACTTCCAGAATACCCCTGGAGTGGGTTCCACTCTTGCGTATGACATTCCAAGTGGGCCTGGTGTACCAGGACGGATCGAAAGGCGTCAATCTCTGGCTGGTAGCATCTTCCGTTGTCAACGTGAATTGCGCCGAGTTCCGCCTCAATAATTCGCTGGATCCGGCTCGCCCGCGCGTCTTGGTCGGCGGAAGACTCGCCTTCGTCTTCCCCACTCATTTCGGACTCAGTTGTCCACGCATCGTCACTCGACTCTCCAGCTGGGGTCGGAAGGGTGCGACCACGGGCCACATCAGCGTCTTCGGGTTCTGACAAAGTGTCGAAGGTGTCGGTGTTGCGGCCCTCTGCTCCTCGACAATCGAACGTCATACTTCATTGACTTCGGAGTGGAATTTAAGCAATCTCGGTGAGTTTTATGGTTACTTTAATCCCCGGTCGCCGCAGGGAAATGGAATGAATGAGTGAGAGGATGCGTCAAGGGACAGGAACTGGCTGCGGTGGATGGGACAACCGGCATTTACAGCTGAGGCTGAGTTTAACACTGTCCGTCCATTGGTGAAGAGGTTTGATATTGTGTTACACTGGAGACCAGGCTCCCGGGCATCTTGGGCCCCTCTAAGATTTTGCCTTGTCCCAGCCTGCTGGTCGTCGGCATTGTCTGCACTGCATACCAGGCCAGGGCCGCTTGCGCCACGTTCAGGCCGGCAGCACACCTACGCGGATTGGGCCTCAACAGGGCGCGGGAAGCGCCGGCAGTGCGCGGAAGCAATCGTTGGCGGACGGGATGTAACTGAAGGGGGGTATGCCACTAGGGCCATTGGCTATTCCGCGTCCCGGATGTCCAGTTCGTCCAAGGCCACCATAACTGCGCTCTTACGATATACTCCGACGGCGGTGTCGCTACGCCCATTCTCGGGAGCTAAACACGACACGGGGGACTGCACACCCCGGAGAGTGTGGGCCGTTGGCTTCTCAAGCCACAACCAAAGTTAGGGAGCATAGCTGCTTACCGGGAAGTAAGCGGACGGAGTAGAACGCAAGGAGCACCCAACCAACAGGAAACGAACGAGCTCAACAATCATTATAACGCTTCCGCTACAAGAACACCCTCCTTGCCCTCCTCATCCCCTTCTCGCCTTCTCGCCTCCCCGCCAACCCCAATTCCCTTCCCACCCCCGTTTCCACATTTCACTTTAGAGCTACTCAGCTCTCACTGCCCCAAGCCGTCACACCCCGGCTCAACAGCACCTCTTATGGAAGTGACAGTGGCCCCCACAACAATCGAAGCCGAGGGACATGCCCCCTCCTCGAAGACGGCTCATCTCGGGCTTTGGCTCAGGAGCCTTTCAATCCTCTCAGTCAGCTAGCTGGTCCTGACTACGGGGCATTCAATCCAAAGGTTCTCCTTGCGCGGATGGTGGGAAGAGCTGTGGTAGTGAGGTGAGGGTGAAAGGAAACTCAATTAGAAGAAAGTCATGGGTGACATGGTGGATGAATCGATAGGCTGGGTAAGACGGGCAGCAGGGCGAGACGGACAATGCATGATGAGAAAAGGCATATGATAACAAGGAGGAAGGTGAGTTTCAATAGAACAGGATGAAGACAGATTGTAATTATAGAGAGCGGAGAGGAAGAAACGGAAGCGAACATACAGGCTGCTGGGTGACAACGCCCTGTCCCTTCATCTCCATCGGCGCCTCCTTCTTGGGCACCTCCTTAACCTCGCCCTTCATGTTCCCCGTTTAACAAAATATCCTGCCAACCTTGAGGACGTTCGTTTGGTTTTGAATAGTGGAGTGTGTCGGCGTTGGTCGGCCGGTGATGTCTTGGCACGATGGAATGTCTCAGACCAGGCGGTGGGGAGAGGGAGGCTCGAGAAAAAGAAGGTACGAGGATCATAAAATGCCCAGCCACGTTTATGGATAGCCCCTTCCCGCTGGGGTGCCTTCCGGCACGGGAATCCAGGGGTCCAATGGCATCCCGCTTAATATATCTGTGCTAAGCCCCATCCAAACACCCCTGTCGATCCAACCCTCCAATCCGGTCCCTCCACCAGATGCAGCATTCAGCTCTCAACATCAATACCAATACCTACCCACAGCTCTCCTCACAAACGTGCATTTCACCCTCACAGCTTCCCCCCTCACGGGCCTGCGTCCCACACTCACAGCACCCTTCACAAACACTGCTGACATGCCCCTACGATAGCCACAAATCAATCGCATTAACAAAATCTAGTTTACTTCAACGCCATCCCTTACTCTTCCTGCCCATTCACCTCCCCCACTCCCTCACCCCCCTCCAACCGCAGCCACTCCTCCCACTCAGGGAACAACTCCTCATCCTCCCCCGGAACACCCAACATCTTCGCCACCCTCCCCTTCTTCCCCTTCTCCAGCCCCTCCTTCCACCCCTCCACGAGCTCCTTCGTGAGACTCGGCTTATACGTCTGGGAGAACAGCACCGCCTCCGCCTGCCTACCCGTCTCAACCAGTATGTCCACACAGGCCTTCACGTTGCCCAGCATCCAGTGGCAGCTAAACGCGACATTGTGAGCCCCTGCATCGCTCGCCTGCTTCGCCAGCGCGGAAAGCCCCTCGCGGTCGCCCGTGGAGGAGTGCAGCAGGAGCAGCGAGCCGATGTCCTTCGCCTGCGTGAAGCACTTCGCGGCCAGCGCTACATCCCACGCCGCGAGCGCCGCGTCGCCCACCGTCTTCCACTTGTGGTCCGCGCCCGCCTCCTCCGCTAGCTCCAGTGCCGTCTGAAGTTGGTTTAGCGCCAGCGCCAGCTCGAACTTGTGCTCCGGGTCCGTCGCCACCTCGAGCGCGAGCTCCTTGTAGCCCTGGCCCTCCAGGAACCGCGCGATGCGGTTGAGCTGGTCGTGCGGTATGTCCGAGAGGAGCTCCGCCGCCGCGTCCATCTCCTCCTGCAGAACAAGAGTCTGATACTCGAGCACAGGGAGAGAGAGAGCAAACGAGGTGACATTGACGTCCTTGTCGGCGAGGTAGATGCGCTCATCGCGCTGGATGAAGCCGAGGATGTACATGGGTGTGTCGAAGTGCGAGATCGTGTAGGTCTGGTCGCCGACTAGGTAGTTGAGACGGTTGGTCGTGTTGGTGTAGACGAAGACGGCGCCGATCCACTCTCCGTTGCGGACGCTGAGAAGTTAGTGGCTGTCTCTTAAACAAGGAGGAAACCACTTACCTCTCGCTGATATCCGTGATAACGTCAAAGGCGGCCTCCACGCCGTCCTCCTCGACCTGCCCGGACTGCACTGCCTCGACGTAGGCCTCGCGCGAGAACCGTAGGACGTAGAACGTGTCCTCACACGCTATCGAAACGAGCTCGCCGCTGTCGGACCAGTAGACCTGCTTGGGCTCGACCTCGATCCTCCGCACCAGGCCACCCGTCTGCCAGTCAAAGAACGAGATGCCTCCCTGGCCCGTCACACCGAGGAGCGTGCCGCCCGTCAGCCCGTCCGCCTGGAACCCAACGTCGAGGCCGCCTGCCTTCTCGGTGAAGTTCTTGTACATCTTGACGCTCGTGGGGGACTCGCGGATGGCGAAGTCGTTGCTGTTCTCCTTGGAGGCCCAGACGAAGTCAAGCGCCGAACCGAAGGCCTTGTTCCGCCACGCCAGACTCGTGTAGATAATATACTCGCCGTCGCCGCCTGACTCGTTAGGTACTGAGCAAGAGGCGTTGCGAGAGGAAATACTTACAAACTGCCGTGAAGCGTCCGTTGGGAGAGTGGATCAACGTCTGGGGGTAGACCTCGCAAGTGCCTAGCTCCTTCACAGGGAAGTTGATCGGCGTGTTGTCCTTGACCGACGGATCTGTACCAGTTAGCATCTCCCCATGAAAGGAGCCCCGGTGGCTGCACTCACCACCGCCCTTGATGATGCCTGAGATCACCTCGTTGTGGCGCGCCCAGATAAGCTTCCCAGAAGCATCCATTGACACCGCAGGCTCCTCCCGGCCCATCTTGATCACAGTAGCACCATCGTCGAAACCGACAGCAACCCCCTGTTGGCCCTTCTGGTAGGCCACGCACCACGCGCGCTCCAGGCCATAGTTGAGCGACTGCTCGAAGCGGTACGTGTTGGCGTGCCATATCCGGATCGTGCCATCCTCAGAACCTGAGATGATGACAGGAAGCTCGGGGTGGTAGCACGCAAAGGACACATTATTCGTGTGGCCCTCCAGCGTGGCGATGAGCGACTTGGTCGTATAGTCCCACACCTTGACCGTCCTGTCGTCCGACGATGTAAGAAGATACGGCTTGTCGGCAAAGGGGTAGTAGTCCACGTGGTTCACCCCCTTCGTATCATGCGCCTCGAGCGTAAAGTTCGGCACCGGCGACCCAAGACTCCATATCTTGACAGTCCTATCCAGACACGCCGACGCAAACGTGTTCGTGTCCTTCGGGTTGATCGCCAGCCCCATGACGTAGTGCCCGTGCCCCTCAAATGTCTGCACGCACTTCCACCCCTTCTCCCAGTCCCACAGCTTTATCGTCATGTCGTCTGAGGCGGTCAGTATGAAGGGAAGGGTCGGGTGCACGACGATGGCGCGGATGTAGTCCGGGTGGGCCTCGAACTGAGCCACCTTCTCCGAGGTGTTGTAGTTGTAGACGCGCACCTGGAAGTCGTCGGAGCCGCACACGATCCAGTTCTTGCGGGCGACGAAGCGGCCGGCGCGGATGGGGACGTCGGTGAGCTCGAAGGTACGGACGACCTGCTGGGTCTCGTGAGACCAGATGTACGCCTGGCCTGCGGGGACGTTAGACTGATTTGGCGGCAGAGGGAGCGGGCGAGGGCGGTAATACCATTGTAGAGAGTCGTGAGGATCCAGGGTTCGGTAGGATGGAAGTCAATGCCCTTGACTCGTTCGCTCCTAGCGAAGAGTTGGCGCTGCGATCGTCAGCAAGAGTTCGAGAACAGCGAGGCCACGTCCCACGGAGTAAGCCCAATGCAAGCCACTGGCTTCCCATCCATCTTGGCCCAGGACGACGCCACTCACCTTGACGTCGAGGCGCATCTTGCTGTCTGTGTCGCTTCAACAAGCGGAATCGGATCGTTGGTGGGGCAAATAGGGGATGTCGAGAGGCCACCACTCATCAATTTCGATGCGGTGGCGGGAGAAGTCGTGCGTCAAGGTCCGGTTCAGTTTGTTGGACCCGCCAGGAGGTGAATGAGCCGCAGCAGAGTCCGTCAGGGGTGTTGGTAGCTCTGGCGGACCTTGGATGTCGAGCTCGAAATGTGTCTTGAGCAGCGTGCCCGAAATGGCGGTACGTGGCAGGAGGCTCCGTAGCGTCACGTGACTCAGCCGCTCGGCGCGCTCACACCCCTGTCTCGATCGCCAACGATCCACATCGCCCCCAGTCCAGCGAGACCAAAGCAGCGCTACAGAACAAATACTACGGGTTACACACTATGGCAATAGAATTTCAGACACAATTATACTTGCAATAAATTGGGTCATAACTCTTTATTCATCATTTTCATCCTTTCCGGAACCGTCATGAAATGAGCTGTCTACAGCACGCAAATTAAGCCTGGCTGCCCTTGATCTTCTTGACAACCTCCACCATGCGGTCGTAGAGCTTGTCCGAGGGCTCGAGGCCGCAGACCTTGACGACGACCTCGCCGACAGAGTTGTTGGCGACGATCTTCGCCAGCTCGGCGCTCTCGTCGTCGCCCTCGACGTTCTGGAAGCGGAAGGCCATCTCCGCGGCGTCGAGCAGCGCCGTGACGTCCTTGCCCAGGTCGGCCAGCTGGGCCGCGGGTCCCACGAAGCGCTCCTTGCGGCCCAGCTTCCGGATGGGCGCGCGACCCACGCGCTCTACCGCGTCCGCCAGGTGCGGGTTGCTGATGCGGGTGATGATCTTCTCGGCGTACTCCTTCTGCTCCGCCTCGGGGATGCCGTGCTTGGTGACGATCAGGTCGCTGGTCTCCTGCAGCGCCTTACGCACCTGCCCGATGATGAACTCATCCTGCAGCGCCTCGTCAACCGTCTTCTTGCCACGGTTGTAGCCGTGGTAGGCGGCCGTGGCGTGGCCCGTGTTAACGGTGTACAGCTTGCGCTCGATAAAGGGCTCGAGGTTGTCGACCCAGTGGATGCCCTTGATAGTGGGGATGCCGTGCTCGTCGAAGGGCTTCTTGTCGACAACCCACTCGTAGAACTTCTCGAGCTTGACGCTCAGGCCCGAGTCGGCGTCCTGGGCGGGCACGATGCGGTCGATGGCCGAGTTGGCGTAGCGGGCGCGCTTGTCATGGGTCGCCAGGCGGTCCTCGGGCGTGTTCTTAGCGTCCTTGATGAAGGATGCGAGCGTGTCAGTGGCGCCTATGGCGTTCTCGCAGGCGATGACGGCAAGAGGGGGTAGGTCCTCAGAGCGCTTGTCAATGCCTTTGGCGATGGGGGGAGCGATGAACTTGAGGATGGTGGGGCCGACAGAACAGGTCACGACGTCGGCGGTGGCGATCTCGTCGATCAGCTTGGCCTCGTCGGAGCGCGAGTTGAGGGCGCGGTAGTTGGAGATGGTCTTCTCGTCGGTGCCCTCGACGCCGACCTCGACGACCTTGTACGAAGGCTCCTTGTTGATTGAGTCGACGAGGGGCTCGACAACGTCAGCGAAGACGACCTCGTAGTCAGACTCGTGGAGGAAGCAGGCGACAAAGCCGCGGCCTGGTGGGGCGACTGATTAGCGGTGAAGCGGGACCTTGAGGCAAGTCAATTGAAGCTCACCAATGTTGCCGGCGCCAAAATGAACCGCCTTCTTGCCCATTGTGACTGTTGTGATGCTTGGAGCTTTGGTGGCGCGGGGGTATTCTGTTTGGCGGGGCAATCGTCAGCAAGGCTCGGGCGATAACGCGAGATTGGGCAGCAGCTGAGGATGCTTGTGAAGGGGTACTGAAGCAGCTGTGATGGGAGGGGGCGCTTGATTGTGAAGCTCAAGGAGGTATTGAGAAAAGACTCACCAAGGGGATATAATTTTCTTCTCTGGGTTCGAAGAAGGAGGATGTAGGATCATGAAAAAATGTTGAGGAGGGAGCAGTGGTACGTCTTTATAGGTGTTTGGTTGGGCTGGAGCACCGAATGAGGGGAGGTAGGAGCTACCGCTGTTAACGTCACCACCAGTGACGGGTGAGGAAGGAGCATGTGGTGGAGGTGGGCTCAGGTGGGGCAGTCCTCCGGGTGCCTGGCTTGCGGTGGAAACCAGCGCCTGTGCACCTCGGACAGAGACGGCCAAGTTCAGTTCTCAGGCTTATGAGACATCCCCTACGAAACAGCTTTTGGCGGCTGGAACACTACGTTTGATACACGTCTTGAAATACCTTAACCGTTCCAGCTCAGAGACTCCTTGCCCTCCGACTTGGTGCTCCCAGACGGGGGTCCAGCACCAGGGTCGACCGGAGAACAACATCGACATGTCTAGACCCATTACCGTTGAAACACACGTAACCAAAGGGCCCACAGATTGCTCAAGATCCCGTCATCCGCGGTTTACATCACCGGTCTCAGACGCGGCGGCTGGGAGGAACGATCGGGCTCGCACTTGGCACCCACAGCGACGAAGCTACTGGCGTCATAGCGGGACCGCGGCGCTAAACGGATGCCGAGAGCTATTGGTAGTGCCCGCGCGAGCGTCCCCGTCCGCCGCTTGTTTCTAAGCTCTGCTATAAAGCCGCACAGCTGTCTCGAGGGGCTATCCGTACTACAAAAGCAATGGCTGTCATCGCGGGATTTTAAGAGGCCCATCCCAATCCCAATTTTTAAAAGCAGGAGGACAAGCGCCGAGGTACCATCGTAAAAGCCCCGAGCCCCTTTCCGGCGCGTCACCCGATGGGCCGCTCTTTCGATCGAGATCAGCGCACCCAATCAGTGCCTGGGCAGCGAAAACATGCTCTCACACCATAAACCGGATGGAGTCGGGCGGTTTCTCAAGCTTGTCCCTCTGGTACGCACGAATGGCCTCATCCGGAGAGAGCAGCGCTCCACACTATCGGTGCTCCGCTGTGTGGGACGGAACCCGATCGAGTTTACAGCCCATCGTAGAAACGAGAAGAAGGCTTGGGAGATTAATTGGGTTGCTGGAGAACATGAAGTCGCTGGTCTGTTCTTTGTTGTTCCACGGGGCCTTTTCGGAGGTGAGCTCCACATGAGGACCCCTCCCCCGCTACCCCATACCCCTCCATTCGAGGCCGACAAGAAATTGAACCTGGGGCGATGACTTCAGCTTGGAGAACGTTGATAGTGAGGCATTATCCCTATCATGCTCCATATCACGCTGCGACGACACATAGTATCACCCAAGACCTGAGGGATTATTGACTCATCTCCGAGTACCCTTGCGTGGGAAAGCGAACGAGGGACGACAAAATATTGACGCGGGCTGTCATCGGCGCGATTTGCCCGTTCAGCCGTCTGCCCCTCCCCCCGAAACCTTCAGCGCCACGAGGGCGGGCGGATTTTCAAGCAGAACTTTATTCATGGGGCTTTCCGAGCCGCGTTCTAACCCGGTTTATACTTGTCTTATCTTCCATACAGAGTAGCTCGGACATGGCCGTTCCGCCCGTTCCGCTTGTCCACCCGGTCGTTCTAGGTCAAGGGGCGGAGACTGATGGGGGAATTGGGTTTTCCCGGAGCCTAAGGCGAATATCCCAAGATCGATGTTCTATCCTTATCGGGGATATCGATGAGTATTTTTACGTTGTCGGGTGCCCGTTTCTGAGTGCATCCGACGTTTTGGGCCCCGTATATGCAAGGACACCGCATGCTCGAAGCCGAGTTCGGCATATCCACCACAGCAGAAGCCTCCTCGACAGGGATGCGTTTTTCCCTCCTCAACTCCAGTGGGAGGTGTTCCCCGGCCTCTTAATACTAAAATGGGCGAGGCGGGGAAGACCAGTCCCGCGGTATTCACCAAAGGGGAGATCAATATGAACTTTATGTCCCCAAGCGTAAAACCAATTACTCTGCAATACCACCAAACCCCGCGGCTCTGCGGACGTGGGCAACGCTTATTAGCAATAAAGAACCCCGCTAGCTCACCGCCTGAATGCTTATCATCCACTGCATCACGGGAACCCCTCTCCCAGAGGAGGGAAAAAGCAAAAGCGAAGAACTCCACTTCCCCCACGCTCAAGAGCGGTGAGAAAGGAGGGGACCAACGCTTCCTCTCCGCTACTTTGTTCGTGGCCGAACTAGCCTCAAGTCAACATGTTGTAGAAAGCTAATTGACGTAAAGTCCTCTCAGGCTGTGGTTTCCGGGCGGTATCACGAGTAAACAGGAAAATCCTTTATTACAATCTTATTGCTATTTTTCAACCTTTTGTTTGTCAACCTTGAATGCCCACTTATAAGCGCATCCCCCCTTCACAACCTTCGTACCCCCAAACTAAGCCTGCGCGTACTTCTTGAAAGCACCGATGAGACCACCCGTGGAAGCGTCGTGGCCCTCGCCCTCACCAGGCTGATCGAGCTCCCTACAAGAAAGCGTTAGCACACACCCAGGTAAAGTAAAAAGGGTAAAGCGACAAGAAGAAACGGGCGCAAGGACAGAGAAACGTACCCGAGGATCTTCTTGGCCAGCACCTTCCCAAGCTCAACACCCCACTGGTCAAACGAGTTAATATCCCAGATCGCCCCCTCCGTGAACGTAAGGTGCTCATAGTAAACAATCAGAGCACCCAGCTCCGCGGGGCCGATCGCGCCGCCGACGAGGATGCTCGTCGTCGGCCTGTTGCCCAGGAAGACCTTGTGCGGCACCAGGTCGGCGGGCGCTCCCTCGGCGCGCACCTCGTCGGCCGTCTTGCCCACCATCAGCGCCTCAGCCTGCGCGAAGTAGTTAGACGCCAGCATCTTCTGGTGGAGGCCATTGGCGACGGGGTTGTGCGTCTTGGCGGCCAGGATGAAGTCCGTGGGGATAAGCTTAGTGCCCTGGTGGACGAGCTGGAAGAAAGAGTGCTGCGCGTTGGTGCAGGGCTCGCCGAAGAGGATGGGGCCTGCGGAGGAAACCTAGTCAGCACGGGCTTGTAGAGAGGGAGGCGACAGGGAGGCGACTAAAGGGGGAGGGGGGAAAAGGGTAACTTACCGGTGGTGTACTTGGCGGGAGAGCCGTCGGAGGTGATCGACTTGCCGTTGGACTCCATGGAGAGCTGCTGCAGGTACGCCGGGAACCGGTGTAGGTATTGGTCAAATGGTGCAACAAGGTGCGTCTGCGCCTGGAAGAAGTCCGAGTACCACACACTCAGAAGACCGCCCAGCACCGGAATGTTTTCCTTAAGCGGCGTCTCCTTAAAGTGCTTATCCATCTCATGCGCACCAGTCAGGAACTGCTTAAAGTTGTCAAACCCAACATACAGCGCAACGCTCAGGCCGATAGCGCTCCACACGGAGTACCTTCCGCCAACCCAGCTCTCGAAACCAAACATGTTCTTGGGGTCGATTCCGAACTTGGTCACCTCGCTCTCGTTGGTGCTCAGAGCGACGAAGTGCTTGGCGATGTCGCCCTGGCCGCCGGTCTTCTCGAGGAACCAGGTCTTGGCTGTGTTAGCGTTGGTGGTGGTCTCGGCGGTGGTGAAGGTCTTGGAGGCGACGAGGAAGAGGGTGGTCTCCGGGTCGGAGGCGTTGAGGGCCTCGGCCATGTGGGTGCCGTCGATGTTGGAAACGAAGTGGAGGGTCATGTCCGGAGCGCCGTAGTGCTTCAGGGCCTCGGTGACCATGACGGGGCCGCTAGGGAAGTGTTAGTCTACACTGCGCCAACAGGAAAATAGTGTGTTCTCTTCACTTACAGGTCAGAGCCGCCAATGCCAATGTTGACAATGTTGGTCAGCTTCTTGCCCGTGTACCCCGTCCACTCCCCGCTGCGCACCTGCTCCGAGAACTCCCTCATGTGCTCCAGCACGGCATTCACGCCGTTCGGCCCTCCCATTACGTCCTCGCCGTTGACCTTCATGTCCCAGCCGCCAACGTTCCTCAGCGCGGCGTGGTAGACGGCCCTGTTCTCGGTAAAGTTGATGGGCTCGCCGGCAAACATGGCGTCGCGCTTGCGCTCGACGCCCGCCTGCTCGGCCAGCTTGACCAGCAGGTCCAGCGTCTCGTCGGTGAGGAAGTTCTTGGAGAAGTCGAAGAGGACCTCCGAGCCGGCGGAGGCGGGTTTGAAAGTGCGACTGAACTTGGTGAAGCGCGAGGGGTCGGAGGCGAAGGCCTCCTTGAGGACGAAAGTCTTGCCAACGGAGTCGCGGTGGGCCTGGAGCTCGCTCCAGGCGGGGAGAGTGTTTGCGGGGGCCATGATGACGGTTTGAGCAATACGAGCTGTTGGGTTGGAAAGGGAGGAGAGAGCGAAAGGAGAGTCTACGATGGATTGGGTGGGAATTGGAATGGGTTCAAGTATTTATGGGGGCCGAAGGGTGATCAGGGTGTCTGAGGGATTTGCGGGACTGGGGCGGATCGAGAGCTGGGTCGTCAGGCGGGAAAAGGGACTATTGGGGCGGTTCCGGAGTAGCTCGAGTCCAAAAAAACTCACTATTGTCCTTGGAAACTTGGGGGTGGGATGGAAATGTCAAACGGGCGTGGGTGGACAGCGGGGAGCTCGGAGCTTGGTTGGGTCCAGCTCTGGTGGGGTGAGGGGCAATTTTCGATGGGGGGGGAGGAGATGATGAGAAAGCAGGCACGACCCTCGGGGCACGACTGGCCGATGGCGGGGGGGATACACGGCAGGAGTGAGGGGTGTTTCGAGCTCGTGGTGTGCTACGCTTGAGGTTCTCTAGTCTCGACCTGGTTAGACCAGGGCCTGTTGTGACACCCGCGATCGGACTAATAGTCTTGGTCGGTGTCCGGGTGAATGACCCCGGAGCTGAGACGCTTGTCGGCTATGGATGCGTCGGCTATTTAGTTGGGGGGAGCTGGTCTTTTCCGAGCTGTTGTTACTGGTACAAGTGGGAGGAAAGTGGTTTGAAGAGTCGCGTTGTTCATGCGCGGGGCATTCGAACTGCGGCGCGAAAGAGCAAGGAGGGGCAGCATACACTAGATCCCTCTGTACAGGGTTCCTGCCTTCGACACAGGGGATCCCCGACACACCAAGAGCCTCAAATCAGCCTCCAAGACCCGATGACCTGTCTTGGCGCTCCAATACCACTTGGCCGCCGTCGGCGTGCCCGCCACGCGGCTATGGTTCGCCGGAAGGGCGCAAGCATCGTCGGTTATCCCCAAGCAATGCGAAAAAAAAAAAAAAAAAGCTGAGATAATCGTCATAATTTCCTTTCGAGCTCTGTCATGATGATAACACAACGCCGTTTCACCCCCGAACCTTTTCGTCCGCTGGACTCCGCTCATGTGACCGTGATCTGAGGCGTCGTTGGCAAAGCTCCTGCCCCTCAGTTTGTGCCCCGCACCAGGCGCCAAAAATTGCCCTGCGAGGGGGGGTTGCGAGCTCCCGTTCTGTGCCCTGGTGCTGGATTATAAATCTGCCACCTCCCAGAAAATGTAATTGTTCAGAGGAGTATTAGGCGTAAAATATGTGCAGGGAATTTACGTTAAGCTTCAAAGTGTGGCCCTGGCGTCTGTGAGAAGAGTTTCAAGGCCCGCTGATGAGTTTCGAATATCGTGGGATTTGGGCATGGGTTAACCGAAACATGGTCCGGAAGTCAGTGGGCTGTCTCACTTGCTCGTGCATTGCACTTAGCCGGTAAACGCAACCATCGGGCCTACAAGCACCTGCCATCACAACATGAAGTTAGTGTTTGCTCAATATCACCTCCTTTACCTAGAGGGGTGCTCTCTGGCATAGAATCATCCCCATAGCGTAGCCACGAACTTCACTACTCCAAACTTCACTACAGATCAAACACATTCACCAAAACTCCCTGTATTCATGCCCCCCCGCCTAAACTTGGGGAGAGCACAGAGGCTAGACCCTCCCAAAGAAAACAGAGACTTTCTTGCTTCTGGCGCAGGGAAATAAAAAGACATGATCTCGTTGTACACATACCCCATTTGCTCCTGCCAACTCCACTTTTGGATGAGGAAAAAAGGAAGGGGAAACTGGAAAAGACAAGTGACGAGAAGGAATAACAGGGGGTGTAGGTTAAAGGACTCCGGAACAGGAAGCAGAGGAGGCTGCAGAGGTTGAATGCCCACTACATGCTTCCCACTCCTGGCTGTGATGCCTCGCCCTACTGTTCCCAGGGGAGGAGATATATCCGCTGTCCGCATTGGATCAAGGGTGTAATCATATTCTACCGACGGTCCGTGAGGCTCCCCACGAACGAAGGATCCTTAACGCTCCCGCCCGCGTCGCCCAGTCCCGCAATTGGCCTGTTGTAGCTAAACCCAGCGAACTGGTCTTGCATCGTCGCCGAGAGCATCGGGCCCTCGACGTACGAGTCCTTGGGATCCTCGGCGGTGAATTCTGGGTCGAAGTTGGCCGTGTCCAGCGCGTCGGCCTGTAGGAACAGAAGCAACGTTAGCAAGGGACTTTCCAAAGAGGGAGGGTTATGAGAGAAGAATAGGGGAGGTAGAAAGTTAAATTTGCAGAGGGAACAACATACGACATTGGGCTTGAAGGCGGGCTCATATTTCCGCTGCAACAACTTCCGCCAGTCTATCGCGTGGAAGAATGGGTGCGCCTTGATCTCCGCCGAGCCGTTCGCCCCCAGCCTCTCGCTCGGATTCCGGTTCAGCAGCCTCGTCAGCAGATCCTTGGCCGCCGACGGCACGTCATTGGGGAAGTGCAGCGGCTCCTGCAGGATCTTCCTGTACATCTCGTTCGTGTTCTCGTCGTAGAATGGTGGTAGGCCCATCAGCATCTCGTACAGTAGCACTCCCAGCGTCCACCAGTCCACAGCCTTCTGGTACCCCTGGCCCATCAGCAGCTCAGGGGCCAGGTACTCCGGCGTCCCGCAGAACGTGTTGGTCCGGTCCTCATCCTTCATGTCCAGCTTGCAGAGACCAAAGTCGCACAGGGCGATGTGGCCCTGGTAGTCGAGGAGGATGTTCTCCGGCTTGAGGTCCCGGTAGATGACATTGAACCCGTGCAGGCACTCCAGCGCGCACAGCAGCTCGGCGGTGTAGAACCGCGCGCGGTTGACGTCGAAGCGCCGCTCCTTCTGCAGGTGATGGAACAGCTCGCCGCCGTTGACGAAGGCGAGTACAAAGTACAGCTTCTCGGGCGACTGGAAGGAGAACTTGAGTGGCACGATGAACGGGTTGTTTATCTGCGCCAGGACGGATCTCTCGGCGAGGGTGTGTGTTACCTCAGAGCGCGAGATAATGTGCGCCTTGCGGATGGTCTTGAGGGCGTAGATCCGGTGCGTGTCCTTCTTGCGCACCTGCATCACTTTGCCGAAGCTGCCCTTGCCCACCACCTTGAGTAGCTCAAAGTCGTCGATCTTGAGCTTGCCCGCCCGGATCTCCACGTACTCGACCCCGATCTTGAGCTTACCAGACCCATACTGCACGTCCACCCACTCCACTCCGCTATGGCCCAGTGCCTTCTCGGTCTTGTCCTTGTCTTTGTCCTTCTTGCCCGACTTGGCGTCGTCGGCCCCCGGCCGCTCCTCGAACCGCGGGTTGATCCGCACCACGCCTAGGAAGATGTCCTGACTGCGGCCGGAACCTGGGGGCGCCATTGGGTTCCGCATGTAGAGGTGGACGACCAGTTCCGTGGCTCTCGACACGTCGAACTTGTACTGTGTGTTGCCGCCGGCCCAGAGCGGATTCTCCGGGTTGCCGTCGACCGAGTTGACGAACACCTGCAGCTTGTCGAAGTCTAGCAGGGCGTAGGGCATGTACTTGCCCGAGATGCGGCCGTGGTTAGTCGGGATGTTGGAGAAGCCGCCGCCGGCCGTCTGGGGCCGGCTGCCGTTGGCGAACGAACCCGAGGACCCCGGGCGGACGGAGCCCGCGAGGGCGCTGCCGCTCGAGAGCGAGTTCTGGGTGTGCTGTGAGGCAAAGACATTGCGGTGCTGCTCGGGGAGGGAGAAGCCTTGGCCCTCGTGGAGGGTGACGACCAAGATGCCCGGCTTGGGGGGCACGACGACGGGTACTTGAGACATGGATTCGGGAGCTAGAGAAATTTGAGGTTTTCTATCAGCGGGATATGCACTTCTGGAAGCGGGACGGCGGTGGGAGGGTAAGAGCGGTCTGGATCGTACGGATGGAGCTCTCGCCGGTCGGGGTCACTGATCCGGCTATCGATTGGCTTTTGTCGTCCTTATCGGTTATCGTGGATGTCGAGGGCGACCGGGAGAATGTGCTGGCAAGCGGACCCAAATGGGTTTCCTTCAGTTCTGGACAGGAGTTTGTGTCAGCGGAGGGTCTTTGCAATGATGGGCCGGTGCAGATCGTCTTCTATGCCAGGGCTAATGTAGAAGGGGGGCCATAACAGGGGCCAAGCAAGGACCACGTACTCTTCGTAAGTTTCCAAGACATGGTTAACGGTCTCGAATGGGGCCTATCCTGGGGAGGGGGTCTGAGAACAAGCGGTCGAGCGATTTGGTTGGATAAGGGTGGAGGACGGGCAGTCGGATGTGGGCGCCGATGATCCCGTCACTGCCGAGGGAGGGGGAGAACAAAGAAGGGGAAAAAAAATCAAAAGGGACCTCGTTCGCTATGGGTATTTGGGGGGGGCTATCGTGGCTGGAGTCGATTCGCCTGACGGAGGCGGAGGACGGCGAGTGTTAGGGGATGGATGGGAGATGTCAACAAGAATCCCTGAACCCAGGGTGTAGCGGGGGGCCTGTGACGGATCCCGAAGGTGGATGTGGAGGCGTTGAAGTGGTGGTGTGCCCCGCAGTTGTTTGTGGTGGCAGGGAGTTTTTGGGGGC
Source organism: Microascus cirrosus (assembly GCA_030271035.1). Classification (NCBI taxonomy): domain Eukaryota; kingdom Fungi; phylum Ascomycota; class Sordariomycetes; order Microascales; family Microascaceae; genus Microascus; species Microascus cirrosus. The sequence goes on from JAMBUN010000121.1 coordinate 80,925, forward strand.
CCGCTGGGGGCTGGCAGGCGCTGGCAGGGGCAGGGGAGGGGAACGCGACCGCCGCCTGAATTTGCAAATCGCAGGAGGGAGCCCACCTCGAAGGACAAGCCGCCCCTGTCCTGGCAATCAAGGGCGAGATTATGAGGTCGCGTGCAGCAGGGGGGGGAGCAGAGCAAGGGGCACGGGCTCAAAAGAGTTCGTTAAACTCAGGGGAGTGGCTGGAGGAGCGAAGATCCCTGGGCTGTTTTGGAAGCGTGAAATGGAAGGGGGCTTGAGGGGGCGGGGCAGAACGGGAACACCAAGTGGAGCGCCGTCCCAAGTACTCCGTACAAAACAGAGCTGCTTACGGTAGCCGTGTTCAGAGCTTGCGGCCAGTCAGGGCTCCCATAACGGAACGAGATTCGAGCCGCCACTCTTGTCTGCCTGTCTTTGATTTGCTTTTGCAGATCCTTGAGGTCCTCAAGGAGCCCTCATCGCGGGGCTTCTGCTGCGAGGCTGTTATCACCGCTGAGGCCGCCAAGCCCCGTCCGTCCGGCTCGCCGCCCGCCGAGGAATCCGATAAAGTGGGGAACCCAGCTACCGCCAAGAAAGTCACTGGAAGAGGACCGGTCACGGAAAATATACATCGATCGTCCAAGTCTGTCCCCGTCTTCCGTAATCCAGGGCTGACCGTATCCAGAAACCCTATCGCCACCGAAAGCTTCTGGGCGGCTTCAAGGGAAGGAGCGCTAATACGGGCGCTTCTGCGACGGTCCGCCACCCGCTTGGACGACGGCGCAGCCGAAACTACACTGTGCGCGGTGACGCTCCGTTCAACTTGCGGGTGCGCTTTGAAACGGCGGGTTTCGATTACGCGTCGGGGCTCTGGAAGGGGCGCTGACACTGCCTCGAGCCAAGACAACCGTTTTCCGTCACATGCTTTTTAGGTTAATCGCGCTGAAGTCATTTTTTGCGGACTCGCAATTTCTCACATTTCGCCTCGATATCATTTCGTCCTGATTTGTGCCTCAGTCTACCGCAGCATATCACAAGCTGGGATGAGCTGGGACATCGGTGTTTGCTAGGATTGCGCCGACCACCCAACGATTGTCGCATTTACACATCGTCGAACCTCGAGACCTCGAGTAATCCTCGGAGCAGTTCCTGAGGTCTTTGGGGGTAGCAGCCAGGGGACCCCGTCCCGCGGCTGACCCCAAATACGACCCACGATTATAGATGGCGATATGCGAGGAAGCACACCCATGCAGTGGTTCTCAGACACAACTGCTGGAGGCTGAGCACCCCGTGTTATTTCCCACGGAGAGCCACTCCTTCCCTGAACATGAAGGGTTAATGCATGACCTCGTCTCACGCGGGTCCCTGCAGCAGCAGACATTCCCCAGCTGAACTCGCAGTTTGCCGCTTGGAAAGAGCTCGAATATGCAGCTTCGACGCAGCTCGTTCGTATCAGAGCCCTCCTCGTGTCCAATCGTGGAGGTGATGTTATCTCACCCGTTTAGCCGACGCGGGGATACTATCTTTGTGGGATTCGAGACTTGCTGGTGCTCATGCTGGGCTAAAAATAGGCGTTGGCGGCGCGGTGCCGATTGGCGTGCGTCCGGAACATCCTGGGAAAGAACCCGGATACCTTGTCGCTTTCTCCAGCCCGGTTCATGGTTGATGCGGACTGTAGACCCTTGTCCTCAAAGACTTTCGCAGCTCATGATATGTCGGAGAGACGGACCCTGTATTGCATTCCGGTTAGATAAACCCGCAAGATCCTCGTGCGAAAGCCTTTCCGACCCCGTCCTGGGTTCGCCCGGGTCCTGGCTCTAAGCCAGGGATCCTGCGTTGTAAACAAGAAAATGCAAAAAAGAAAATACGGCAAAAGAAAGGAAAGGAAATACAATAAGGAAGTCTAGACGGCGTGGAAGGCAAAAGACAGAGAAGGACTCTGGGAGAGATGAACTGGTAAAAAAGGAAGTTTAAATCGCGACAGAGGCAGGACTCGAACCTACGCGACCGAAGTCATCAGCTCAGCTCATTCGAGGCTGACCCATTAACCACTCTGGCACTCTGCCTTGAGTTGCACTCTTTTGGCTTCCCGCCGTGTAAGACCATTTGAAACGTCCCAGCGGTACCACTCGAAGCCTCTTTTCAATTGACAGGCGCCACGCCATCCCTTCCGTGATCACGCTCCTCGCGGTTTAATCTTGGCGGCGACAAACATAGGATCATTCTGGCATATTTCTGGTACATGACCCTCTTGTATTTGCATTGGAATATTTTTCACCCCCGGACAAAGGAAAGGGGCCCACGAAGATTCTGACGGCTGCTTCCTTGGTATCCTGGGCCACTGCACAATCCGTTTCCGACTGTCCGACCACCAGCTACGGAACCTGTGATGGGAGGTGTTGTCTTAACCTCAGATAGCCACGATACGTACTACCATGATCTCCTGATGCCTAGGTAGTAGAATCTCCCTCAACCATCACAAGACGTTCCGCCACAGCCTCCAAACTACGTTGCTGGACGTAGGTGTACCACCCATTCAATCTCCACGGGTTCCTCCTCAAGAGCCACGACGAAACCCCTCAGATCCTCCTCGGGCTGCTTCAGCTCCAGCGGTCCTCCGTCTCTACTTTGAGATTGGAAGTTAGATTAGAAAAGCCCAGCGGCTGAGAATGGGAGGAATCCTTGTAGGTGATGGGACGGGCTTCTTCCACCCGGTGAAATGAGCTGCTCAAGTATGCGGGCATCGAGTCGATGGCCAGTCTTTCTGAGGGAGGCCTCCCCAGCACAGAAATACTCGCTGTAAATTAGGCCCTCTTCCTTCAACTCGGTACAAGTATCGGGATATCCCTTAAAGATGTCTTCCATAAAGTTATCAGCCCGCTCAGGCTCAGCGCCGACGACCAACGCTATGCTCTTTTGCAGAAGCCGGTCGTAGAGTTCCCTTCCCCGAGCTGTAACCTCAGCGCCTCGCTGTTCAATCTCCCCAAAACGAGCCTTATGACTAGCCTTGATCAGTTCGACTTGAGCCGGGGCGGAGACCAGGTCTAAATCTTCACTTTTCCTAAACTGGACACATTCTTCAGGAGCTAGAAAACTGGTTTGGCGTAGGAAAATAGGGTACTTGCGGACAGGCGGTCCCTCGATGCGCGACTTGGCAGCCATACCTGCCTCCCTCATAGCGCCCCTGGCAGCGGAGATATCCAACGTTCGAGGCGTGAGATGATTGATGTGCGCGCTCTTCTCGGCTTTCAAGATGCTGTGCTGATCAACAGTGGCGGCAGCCACGGGCTACCAGCTGAAGGTCCGCAAAGCTTCCGGAATGAATTCGATTGCTTGGTCTTCTGTCAGTCTGTCAACCTGAGACTTAGACGTGTCGAGGAGCTCAATGAGTCTTGTGGTGAATATGTTCCTCTTTTGGAGCAGTTCCCACGATAGGTGGCGCGCATCCTCGGAGACGAGGTGATACGAACGAAGCAGGTTCATAAAGACCCGGAATGGGTTTCGACGGAGGCTCTGCGCGGATGTAGGACGGAAGTGGAACATGACGAAGTTCTGCGTCTCAGATGGGCACTGGCTGACCATTGGCTGCAATCCCTTCGTCGAGCATGCCGAAGCAGTGCTTTCCGCAGGCATAGAAAGTGCTTTTGACAAGTTGTCGAGTCACCGAGCGAGCATACGAGGTCTCTGAACTTATCGGGCGCTAACTTAGACCACGTTCCCCTCGGTTTTGATCAATGATACGCAAGTTCGGCATCAGGTGCACAATGCAGAGAACGCCAGAATATCACACTTCCAAGCGGCGTTTCTCTGAGCTCCCGGAGTATATTTCCCACATAAGACAGTATCGCGTAAGTTCTTCGTGGATCTTACTGTCGAATCTCCTGCCCGGAATCAGTATGTGACTGGCCTAACGCCATTTTGCCTCTTCGTAGTGGCTACCAATGTCATGGAAGGACGGTCAAGTGTAGCTCGGGCCGCCTATGCCAAAAATTACCAACATTCCAAAAGGGAATGATTTTATCGACATAGGAATAGGACTGTTAAGGTCCATTAGATGTAGGTATACGATCCAACCCGAACACCGTCTCCCCGTCCCCCCACCTATTGAGGTAAACCAAGCTTCTCTTGCCAATATTTCGAGATCCAAGTTTCCTTGCCGAGTTGTTCCAGGAGATTGATAGGCTAAAGTTCAAAAGTTTCACCCAGCGGCAGTCAGAGAACGGCCATGCCGCCGACAACGACAAGGTTAATAACACAGATCCTTCACCAGAAGCCACACAAAGCTCCCCCGCTCGACAAGCTCCAAAGGGAAACACCAGTAGATCTAGCCGACGACGAAGCAGAAACAAATCCTGGCATTAGCACTGGACTATGGTTCGACTGCCCGGACATAATTATTCAATAGCCCCGTCTTCATCGGCGAGGCGGCCGATGCCGTTTTGCCACTCATTTCCGCCAACGCATACCAGAACCTTCAGCTCCTGAGTCCACTCACCTCTGTGGCTAAATTATGCCTCTAACGCGTACTTCATGCGACTGATTGAGACCAACACACCTTGGCGGGTGCCTGTCGCGCTAGGTTCTGCTGGAGGCCGCCTTCAAATAGATTAGACGTTGCTTCCACATCGTGCAGCGGCAAGTAGTCTCCGACGGCTGGGAAGAGGTCATCGGCGAACGAAGTCGTGGTTACCTGGTTCTGCACTGTAGGTACTGGGCTTTATTTGCCATTGGAGAGCTCTATATTACCAAAACCTCCAGTGCCAGCGCGTTCCCTGGGATGGAATACTTTTTATATCGAAGGCGCTAGTATATCTTGGCGAGCGTCCCGAGGTTGAACCTGGAGGACTCTCTCTTCTTTTAGCCAGTCTTCTTCTTTATGCCTCTCAGCCGGGACTAACATTGGCTCAGTAATTCTACTGTACGGCCGTATATCGAAGATAGAATGCGTGCCTATTTGCAGGCGACTTCAGACATTATGCCCGGACTACCTGCCGCATCCAGACTTCACATTTGCTTATCCTACGTGTAGAATTTAAGGAAACACAAGAGAAGGATTTCGAGGCACACTGCTGCCTTGTCCCTCCCCTCTCTCGCCTTTAAACTCAGGTAATGACAATTAGCTAGCGGCTGGCTTCGTACTCTCGTCATTACGCGAGCCTTGTAAAAAGGTTCAAGTTTTTGGGGAGATAACCGCAAGCTAGACTAGGCGCGTCCGCGCATCCTCGTCGCAGGGACCCCCGTGTCAATATAACAGGTGCTTCCCTATTCCCTCGTAGATAGGCGATGATTCTTTTCGTTTACTTCCTGGCCGAGTTAGAAAGCCTTCTTTCGTTCGGCAACATAGGTCTGTTAAGGGGTCTAGCCAAGAACGACGTCCACCACTTCGGTGTGCTGCTCGTCAAAACGTCTCTTTCTGACCCTTCCAATGCCTTTTCTGTATGCAATTCCGTCTTCCCATTCAATCCATAGGACATTATATCCATAATCTTCCCCGTTAGCTGTGATGAACCCAAAGCTTGATAATATAATCACCTCACACAAGGCATTGGTATTTCTGAGCAGAGACACCGCCTCAGTGGAAGTAATTGTTCCGGCTACTTCCCCCTTGTCAGTTACCAGTCGTAGCGTAACTCTCCCATAGCCCTCTAAGGCCCGGAAGAAAGCTCGACGGGTCCGCGCAAAAAGAAGGGCTTCAAAGCCTCCAGTCTGCCGACGTGAATCGACGCGGCAAACAGGTACGGGATACCAGAACTCGCTTTTGGGATCCGATTCATGTGTGAAGAAATAGCCTCCTTTACGCTGTCGACAAGTCCAGCCTAACGGCGGTTGGAGCCTATTATTGTTGCATAATGCCGCGTATCTCCGGAATGAGCAAGAGATCAGTCGTTTCTCCCCAAGGGGTTCATTGCCACAATACCACAGCACTGATGTTCGGAGGCGTAACGCCGGCCCTCCCCCGTTCACGATCTCGCTGTACTTGCAATAATCACGTACACTAGAAGCCCATGCTTCAAGCGATAAGCTGCCTTTCCAGCCGGCCCAAGACCAGCTTGGTAGAGGAGTAGTGGTTTTGCCTCCCTTCGAAGGGAGCCTTCTTTTGAGTGGTCGCTTATTAGACCAGAGCAATGCGACGTCGAAAAACATTTCCGGAAGGCCGCAGAGGAATCCGCCTTCATATGTTCGGCTCAGGGTTGTCGTCACGCCTGCAAATGCTGGGAGGACGTCCTCTGGATAGGTCCAATCCTTCGTGTTGTATGCCCGAACTAGATCCTTGTAGTCTTGCAAGTTAGGCCAAACGCTGAATCGAAGTCCTCTTGCCTTTGATATGGAATCCTGTGGGGGATCATAATAGCCTTCAAACTTTGGGTCTGTTTCTCCATCCCAAACCGAACGACGGCACTCCCAGTTGACTCGGTTCCTTTGAAAGATGATCTTTCTTGGGGAAAACAGGTACTCTTGATAGGTCCATCCTCGAGAGTACCATACAGATTCGCTAAGTCCCCCGTAATATGCTGAAAGAGTACGATTCCGATTAAAGCCCATAGCGTTATTGAAGCAAGGAGGTGGTATCATCCGCTTTGGACGGCTACGTAGTCCTTCGGAAGCGCTATCCGTATCAGCAGCGACGATTGTGATGTCCGCATTGGCATAGATGCCGGCCATTTCCCGTAACTGGGTGGATTTCTCTTCGTCGTCATCCTGAACCAAGCATAGGCTGTCAATCCAGACATATTGCTTGTCCAGGAGCCTCACTAGCTCCATGACGTCTCTAATCGTCGATGGCAACGTGAATTCCCTGCCATCCGAAAGTGATCCGTCGTTTTGCAGATGGTCCAGGTTCCTCTTCAAGGTTCTGGCTGGTGCAGTTGCACCCCAGACGTAACTAAGGGCAATATAGCAGTCTGTCGGCTTAGCAAGTGCAAGGCAGTGCCGGCGTACGTCGATAAGCCACCGTGGACGCCCTTGGAGTGCGCCATTCGGCTCAATTTGCGCAGAGCAAGCTTCTTGATGCCTATCGCGGCAAATTTGGTGGCATAAGCGGAGATGAACAATATCCACACACTGCGGACAGCCTTTGGCGCACGATGCCTTGTCATGGAGCATAGTTCGAGGTCGCTCGCTCTCTACCTGCTCCATGGACTTAACGTCGCCATGAGATTCCGATCCGTCATGCCTAGCGCGACGTGCCGATTGGGCTTTCCCCAGCGCCGAGTATTGCGTTGTATCTTCTAGCGAGAGACGTCCATGCTTGGATAGATATGGCTCGCTGTCGATCTCGGAACAAGCCTGGTTCCAGTCTGAGGGTGGCTCTATTGGGCGTTCTGAAGCCTTTTCCTCGGATTTGATATTCACTATGGTAACAATTAGAAACTGGGTATTCCCTCCTGGTTCATGACCTCTGGGCCTCCCAAGGTTGCGAGCAGGCCAGGATCTAGCAATATATTATATTATTCTGAGGGTTTCTCACGTTCGGTTTCCTCGCGTTCGGTTTCCTCAAGGGGCCCCAAGTACGCGATATGCACTATGGTAACAATTAGAAACCGGGTATTCTCTCTCGGTTCATGACCTCTGGGCCTCCCAAGGTTGTGAGCAGGCCAGAACCTAGCAATATATTATATTATTCTGAGGCTTACTCACGTCCGCGTTCCTTGAAGGCCTCGAAGTCCTCGGCGTCCTCAAAGTCCTCGGCGTCCTCAGCATAAAAATAACCACGACCCTTGCGCCAAGTCCACCATCGTTTGAAAAGTCGTGTGAGCGATGACGGCGACATAGTTATCTCGGGTGCAGTCGGCTTCGTATTGGCAGTGGCTATGGTTGGCAAGGTTTAAAGCGTTGAATCGGGAGTAAAGGAATCGAACGTGAGGACGCGGGCGGTCGGAGGTCTGATTGGGAGAAGGGTGTCAGGCCCGGTCCTGAGCTCTCTCGGGCGACCTATGCCTGCTCGCGATCCCGGAAGCCGTGGATAATGGCGATGTAGGGCGAAGGAAAATTGCCGCAAGCCCATTAGTCGATGGAAACAATACGCATGCTCGACGGTGGCACCTTCTGGGTCGCTACGGAGACCCTCCGAGAGGCTGAAGTCAGCTAGGGGGCATCGCAGGTGGTCATACACATCAGCGGCCACGTGAGCCAGAGGATGGCGTGCGGGTTGCGGGGACGCAGAGAACAAGGCACAGGGGCCAGGCGGCTTAGAACATGGCATTCTCTTCAAGGGTCATTCGCGAGGGCAGGCGGTCGTCAGTGCAGGCCCAGGGATCACAGCAGGAGTGGCACGGACCCCTTCTATCACAGATGCCCCTGCGCGCCCACACTCGTTAGTTTGGCAGCAGCTCTTCGCGCTGCCGCGGCAACTTGAACCAACACAACATGTTTTTTACTTTCCGCTTGATTAATTTACGGCTTCCACCTTCGTTCCTCAAGGCCCCTTTGGGCAAACCGCAAGCACAAAGGCGAGCAGCCAGACGTGCTTTTTGGGGTTCGGACCATGACGAGAGCTCGGATAGGTTAGAACACGGCCTAACCTGGAGTCAGCTGGAGATGGATATGATTCAAGCGGAGGCCGACATGTATATGACTATGGGACGCGTCGGGCAGCCGTCAAACGAGGAACAGTCGATAGATGCTGCTTTGGAACGGGTTCCTGACTTAGATCGGAGACTGAAAAACTCGTGGGGCTTTTTTGGGAATACGACACAGCAAGAGACGTATTCGACTATCAGGGATGCAGGAACAAGTTCGGGCCCAAGCAGCGAAACATTGTCAGCAGCAGCCTCCAGCTGCCATGTCACGGGCGATCCTCGACACGATGCAACAAACATTTGTTCCCTAACAAAACGTATATCTCCACCTTCCTCGCAATCCCTATTTACATCTGAATACATCGTGAGCCTCAACTTGAAGACCATCGGCTCCTAATGGCCTTATAACAAACGTACTCGGCGTAAAACGTCCCGGCCGAGACTATGGTGGGGTCCACCCGCCTCCTCACCAATAACGAGACGATCCTCTGAGTCGGCGCTCTCTCCCGCTAATTCTCTGGCCTCAGACTTGCTCACCTTCAATGTTGCTCACCCTGGAGTTGGCAGGACGTATCCGTACTTGCTAATTTACGATTAGATTCCGATGCTTATACTACCACACGGTCCCGGCCGTAAGGCAACTTTCCTTTTCGTGTCGCAAGCACCCAAACGCAGTTTCTACTGTCCGACGGCCGCTCAATGTGCCCAGCCTAGTAGGTGTTGACTCATCTCGCATTGACAACTCCTTGCCCCTATCCTCTGTCGCGGTCCGCAATAGGGCACAATTTAGCGAAAATCAACTGATCTCTTCTACCTAGAACCGGCCGCAACCGTGCCTCGACCCCTCCTTCGACTAATGCCACTGGGGGGCTCAGTTACCCACGGCGTCGGCTCCTCTGATCAGAACGGGTATCGTAAGATACTCCTCGAGCTGCTCCATGCCCGTGGCCTCAACGTCCGCATCGTCGGCTCTCGCAGAGCTGGAAGCCTTCCTAATAACGAACACGAGGGCTGGCGTGGCTTCAGGATCGACCAAATCGAGACCAAAGCGAGGTCCTCAGCAGCCAAACTAACGCCACACTTGTTTGCCGTCAACGCTGGGTCTAATGATTGTTTACAAGGGTACAAACTGAACGAAGCGAGCAAGCGCCTGAGTGGCTTGTTAGAAACTCTCTGGTTGGCCTCGCCCGGCTCGACCATTGTTCTCTCGAGCTTGATAGTTAACCGGGACTCGGCTGTTGATCTGCGGGTTAGGAATTTTAACGACCAGGTGGAGGAAATGGCCCGGCTAAAAGCCTTGGAAGGGAAGAGGCTTGTGTTCGTGGACATGCACGGTGATGATGGCCCTGCTGTAGAAGATCTGGTAGAGGACGGGACGCATCCTAATGACACAGGATATAGGAAAATGGCCGAGATATGGGCTCGAGGGTTTCAGGTGGCCTCATACAGAGGATTCTTGTTACATCATCGTACATAGTAAGCCAGGAGAGAGTTGTCTTAGAACCGCTTTCAACTCCAACCACCAGGATCCTCTTAGGTGCGATAGCGGCAGGTCGTTGTTGCGGGGGGTTCTGCTTTAACCAAATTAAGCTCCTTGGCGTCTCCGGCGCTTTGATTTAGGCCGGTCAGTAATGTTGGTGACGCCTCTTTCGGTCATCTCTTACTACTTTCAGTGACAGGCCGCCGCCATCGAAATAATTCCCAGATTCCGCGCTATCATACTCCACAACTGTATCGATCCAACGCCACAGCCGCCCATCTGCCACAAATTGCGGATTCATCTTGGCTGCGAATGCCACCTTACGCGCTAAGCTAGTCTCCTTAGCGCCAACTGCAGCAAAGTACTCCCTCTCCCGGGGACAGAGCTCGCTTTCAGGCTCGTCGTTAGCGGCCATGGAATTCCGATGTCATTTTCGTTGGTGGAGCTAACGACCCATTAGATTATGAGATTGTTTTGGGCCTTCGAGAATATACCTGTAATGGCAAACCTTTGGTACAAGAATAGACGTGTGCGGTCTGACATATTTGAGGGTAGCTACCTCGCTAGCCAAGAGACGCCTGGTGATGCGTTGGCAGACGGCATAGGATGAGCAGGGTGTTTGAAACGCCCCTTCAACACCATCATCGAACTCCGGAAAATTTGTCCAGTTTAACGCGGCTACTTTGTGGATTTGAGAGTCGTCGCACGTACACGGCTGACGTCGGAGCCGTTCCGCTAACCGGAGAAGGTTCGTGAGTTTGAAGTTGGCATGAAAGAAAATGTTCATCTTTCGGCGCGTAGCGGGTACCTCGCCTGGCATATCAGACTTGGAATAGATTCCTTCTCGGGTGGCTAGAGGAATTAGCCGATACGACGAGCAGTAGGGAAGGACTGCGAGTCGTGGGTATGGGCAAGCATATAGCTGGAGTTGCTTCTTTCCCGTCTGGTGTGAAGAGGATAGATCACAGGGATGTCGGCGGCTGGGAGAGCAGGTGGTATGCGAGGACGGGGCACCAATCGTCTCTCCTCTGCAACGAACTGCAGGAAGCACGGCTCGCTGTGCCAGCCTTGAGACCAGGCGACCCAATGTTTCACGTTACGCGCAGCTATTTTATCGGGGACAGTTCAGGCACAGAGCTGGAACGACCATGGAATCGGCCAAGAAAGGATATCCGGGGGAAGCTGGGAGGGCATATAAGGCCATCACTGCCTTCACTCCTCTCACTGTCACCTCTCTCCTAACAAACTCGGAGTTCTTATAGTCGCCTTGCCTGCTGGGCATGACGTAGCCTGGGGAGACCTTCCCCGACCCTCTCTTCCCCCCTCCCAATTGTCATCACGGGACCGGCTCTTGCTCGTGACAGGAGTGTAGTAACCAATACATGCAGAAGGCTCTTCCACACAGAGTGAGCAAAGGCCAATAGAACAACTATTCGGACCAAACACCTCGCACAGTCCGCTTGCCGCCAAGAACCTCGGGTGTTCTAGGCAGCCCGTGTGTATAAGGATACCCCGCATCCACGGCCTCGCCACTCTCCCGACCCCTATTGTCCCATGATCTACTTGAAAGCTGCCTTAACTACACTCATCCAAATATATTCAAAAGAAACGACCCGTTTTGGACTACTTGCTCCCAAAATGACTGATGCGGAGCCCGACGCCGTCCAGGTTTCCAAGACCCCTGATGGCATCACCACAATCACCATCAACCGCTCACACCGCCGAAACGCCATCGACGGACCAACCGGCAAGAAACTAACAGCATCGTTCCTAGAATTTGAAGACGATTCCTCCCAGAAGGTATGCGTCCTCTACGGGGCCCTCGGAACCTTCTGCGCTGGCTTCGACCTCCACGAACTTGCCAAGTTTAGCTCCGAGGAACCAGGCTACAAGGGTCCCCTAGTGGACGCGAGCCACAAGGTCGAGGGCCGCAATATCGGCCCAATCGGCCCCTCCCGCATGCAGATCAAGAAGCCTGTCATAAGTGCCGTTTCCGGATATGCTGTCGCCGGAGGTCTTGAGCTCTCGCTCCTAGGTGACATTCGTGTTGCTGAGGAGGATGCTGTCTTCGGCGTCTTCTGTCGTCGTTTCGGTGTTCCCCTTATAGACGGCGGCACGGTCCGCCTACAGGCCATTGTGGGCCTGGGACGTGCCATGGACATGATTCTCACGGGTCGCGGCGTTGCTGCACCCGAAGCTCTGCAGATGGGACTCGCGAACCGCGTTGTGAAGAAGGGTACAGCTTTGGAGGAGGCGACCAAGATCGCGAGGCAGCTGCTCGTGTTCCCCCAGGAATGCATGAACGTGGACAGAGCGAACTGCTACTACGCTGCGTATAGGGCCTCATCTTTTGAAGACGCGCTTAGGAACGAGTTCGACGAGGGGGTCAAAGTCGTCACTGTTGAGAGCCTTCGTGGCGCGGCCCAGTTCAGCGGTGGAGCTGGTCGCCATGGAACATTCAATCCCCCCCAGCTCTGAGCTGCTTTCAGCTTGTCGCTTTTGTCTACAAGCGAAGTTTCGTCCATTTAGGCGGTCTAGTTTAGAGCGAGCCAATGTGGGTTTGAGCTCTGAGCTATTAGAAAGTGGCCTTCCATGAACTGTTTGAGTAATAGGGCTGCGGATGGTTTTAAATCTAGCTTGAATTTCACATCTCCATTCTAACACGACATGAGTATCTTCGCTGTACCATTACGTTTTATTATAGACACTGAACACGTATCGGTGAAACCCTCAGGCACAAATGCACCCCTTCTATCTCGCTGACATGCTATCGCACTTATTCCAGTGATCATTTGTGCCAAGATCATCGTGATCTAGTCGCTTAACAAAATCACAAAAAGTGGAAAAGGACTTCGGCTGGTGGACTGCTGGTTGCTGTGTTACTTACCACCACTATCTTGGCCATCGCGTTCTCTGGCCAAAAACCCTCTGGGACGGGACAGCGGCACCGTCGGAGCTCTCTAGACAAGATCCGGTCTCCAGCCAAGCGAAGTACCTGCGAGAACTCCTGGGCGGGACTAGGTCTGCAAGACGCGGCAGGATCCGGCAAACCAGCTGCAGCGCGGGCCAGGTAGTGATAAATAGTGTTCTCCTTGCTACTGCCGCTGGCCTCCTTCTCTCAGTTGAAGAGGATAGGAAAACCCCCAAACACCGAACACAGTATAGAGTTGAAGGTATGCAAGGGGTAAACTATGCCTGCACAGACTCGTGTATCAACTTCAATTGTGACGCCGTGCATCTTCCACCCTCTATCCACCTACAACCCACCGTTAGTCACATTGTGATGTTGCGCTGCTCCTCTGGAGGAAGGCATAGCTCCTAGCCCGCTGGCCCTTCTTAGACCCGGAGTTCTGGAGCGGGACGGCTCACCCGGTTATATGGCACGAACTCCCTTCCTTGCCAGCCGACCCGTTCCGCTCGAGCCACTAACAACGCTCTGGCTCTCCCAAGCCGATAACACCCCAGGTAGCGAAAAGAGACTATTGACACGGAACCAGAATGCTACAGCTCGAGGCATCGGAGAGAAAATAAAAATTAATATGGTACCGCTCTAGGAGCGGCAAAAGTGGGCCCGTTACCCTCTGGGTTTGGAGACCGATGGGAGAAGCAAACATGCACGGACGGCAGGGAAGCGAACCGTTTCCGTGGGACGGGCAGGACATAGGCTCCTTCTTGCTGCGTATGATTGGACGTGAAGACGGAATGGTCAATTTGAATTCGTGCACGCCGGAAAGCCAGGGGCATCATATGGAACGGGGTCGCAATTCCTGACTTCGTAGCATCTGACAGACCCTGCCCCTCTTCGGAACTTCGCTCAAACGCCCTATATCGCACCGCAGTTCCACAGAGCTTTCGGTATAGAATAGCGTGTCGGCGGAATTAGCTGATCCCGGACTTCGAACCGCCCCTGCAGTGAAATACCTCCATTCGTCTGGGTGCATCGGCCCACGGAACGGAAGACAAAACTCTGTAGACGCCGTGGGCGGGTGGATTGATGGCTGTTTGCAATAGCGGGAAATAAACTGTTTAGGCTCCCTATCTCCAAATCCTCGACATGTGCTGTAAATGTATAGCTTAGCGGCCTGTGGTCCTATTGATGTTATGAACAACTCTCCGGAAGGAGCCGGGCCACGCCCTTCTTGAAGCCCATAAAACTGGCCTCCCTCCCTACTCCCGGTTCTATTTTCCTTTCCTCACTGAAGGTTTTGTCGAACCCTTGGGAAATACAAATTACAATGTATTCAATGATGTGGACTTCACTCCTCTTCTCAGCTCTTCTGGGCCTCGTGTCAGCCCAAGTCCAAGAAGCGACAATGGCCAAGACGTTTACAGGATGGGATTGGTATGCTTACTTTCCCCCAATCACCAAAATCACACATACAGGAAGTTTCTCACCCACTCTAGCTGTAAGCCCGTATGCGCAAACGCCCCAACTCTCCGCACCGACCTGCTCAACAACAGGTAGCCCCCGCCCCAACTATCCCCTCCATCTCACCCCTGCTTCCTTCATACTCACAGATACCCAACACAAGAGGCGTCGCAACCTCTTGCAGCGCAGACAACAACCCCCTCCCCCTCCAGCAATCCCTAACCGCGCAGTCCTCCTGCGCCGGCGGCGCCGCCTTCCTCTGCTCCGCCTACCAGCCCGTTCCTGTCTCTGACTCCCTCTCCTACGGCTTTGCCATCCGCATGGGCGGCGTTGCATCCCCGGAGAATGACCACTGCTGCAGGTGCTACGAGGCGGAATGGCTCTCCGGTGCGGCGGTGGGGAAGAAGATGGTGGTCCAGGTCGTCAACATCGCGGATAGCGGGGGCCCGGAGGGCGATGTAGCGGAGGGGGACTTGATTGTGCTTACTCCAGGTGGCGGGGTTGGACCCTGGCAAGAGGGATGTAAGACGCAATATGGCCTGCGGTATGCTGATGCATGGTGAGTTTTTCTGGTCTCCATGCCCAACTCTCCCCAGCCGCAGCGTTTCTCGACGCAGAACTAACAAAGTTAAAGGGGAGCGGACTATGGCGGCGTGACGTCGCGGGAGAGCTGCGCGAACCTGCCGGACAACCTCCAGGGGGGTTGTTACTGGAGGTATAACTGGGCCGGAGGGGAGCTGAACGGATGGAACGTCATCTATAGGCCCGTGAGCTGCCCAGCTCGCCTGACGGAGATCTCCGGCTGCGCGGCTTAAGAGGGTTGGTTGTGGGATTGCATCTATGTCCAGATTGCCAAGGAAAATAGCTCAGCTATCGTTGCTTCGGGGTACGGCCGGGAAAATCGTATTGTGCGAAAGAGGAGTTGTGAAGGGAGCGTTGATAGTTGTTACATGTTAATTAGCTCTGATCTTTGGCTCCAACTCAGCGTTGGATAAACGCTGAAATGAAGATTTAACCGCTCTGAGTTCGTGGTTCCGAGTGCCCCCGGCGTAAACAACCAGGGTGTCCGAAACGATGCCATGACCCAAGTCATCCGTATTCTTAGGAAGGCCGCCGTCACGAGATCTCAATACGCACCCATAAAGGAGAGGTAGGATTATTGATTATCTATACATTCCACTCCACATGCTTTGCTACGCGTACGGTGATGAGAGTGCTCCTCGTGCTTCTCCTAAGCACAACTGACCGGATCTCCGGAGATATCGTTCCCAGGCTCTATCGTATTGTAGTTCGCTTCCGGACCCTACAATAACTTCTTCAAGTCATGCTCCTAAAATAACAGTTAGCAACATCCAGGAAATCCAAATCCAGTGGACCGCTTACCGGCTTGTGACTGGTCTCATAGTCAATATGGACGAAGGCCCTCTCAACACAGGGCAGTTTTTCCAGCTTAATCTGCAGGTCTTCCGCAACGTCATGCACAATCTCCAACCTCTCGTTCCTGTCCATCACAATGTCCACCTCCACCAGCAGCCTCGGCCCTGTGTGGTACGCCCTCACAGTGTCGATCCTTTCAACAAGTGGCGAGTGCGTCATGGCTATGTGAGGTTAGCTCGCTTGCTTCAAAAGGTGTGTTGGCAAGGAATAAGACACACAGATATAGGTGATCAGCTGCAGCGTTTCCCGGTCGGCTGTCACGCCGATGAGCAAGAGGAACTCATCATAAGCCGTATGCAACCACAGGGCCCCGATTAGCACCGACAGGATAATCGCCCCCATCGGATCGATCCACCACCGCAATTTGCTCCCCCCAACCGATGTCAAGATACCAAACCCATTGATAAAAAGATCGTTCCTGTGATCCCTCCACAGGATATCCACCTGCGAGTAGATGTTCTTCACAGTCCAACACATGAAGAAAAGCGTAAGCTTCGTCCCAAACGCTACGGCCACCGCAATGACAGACGGAAGGAAGAAGCTCTTCGTATCATCTGTAGAGCCTGCCGCCAGGTCCCGACAGGACATGACGATCAGGACCAAGGACACGGAGAACATGATGAAGCTGAAGACGATGTTCCCCGCCGTCGAGATCCTCGCACGACCGGATGGGTACTTCCTTGGGTCAACCTTGTCCACGGCGCGATGCGACATGTAGAGCATGAATCCGCTTAGCGGATCAAAGATCGAGTCCGCCATGGTAACAAACAGCGATAGAGAGCCACTCGCGATGGCGGCATAGAGCTGCAGCGCCGACAGCACCACGTTCGCCACCAGCGACCCTTTTACGCAGATCGCGTACATGAGGTTATTCTTCCCATGCGTGTCCTTGACCTCCTGCTCATGCTCATCCACGCTCTTCAGCATCGCGCGGATGGTGTCGTTCTGCCCCTTGTAGAACTCCTCGACGCCATCGCTCTTGGTCTTCCACACCTTCGCCCTCTTCCGCGAGCTATTGGCGCGTATCTCGGACTCGTCCTTGATGCGCGAGGAGAGGTTCAGGGGGTCGCGGACGGAGTGCTGAAACTCGAGGTCCTTGTGCGAGGGCGGGGGCACGGCGGCACGGTAGTACATCTGGGCGCTGGCCGAGCGGGCGATGGAGCTGAGAGGGATGTCGCCGGACCTGTGGGACACCGACGCCGGGCTCCTGCTTCGCGTCATGATGTCTACTGGGATCGTGAGGTAACGTTTCGACGGCGTGGAGACGGGAAGGCGTAGCGGGGAAGAAAAAGACGGTGAGGATTTCCCGTTGCTTTTTCCTCCTGCCCACTTGGCAGAGCCATGCCACTGTTGAGGCCAAAAGAGTCACGCGCTAGCGCAGTGGGACAGTGATGCCAAGTGGGGCGCAGTACTTATCAATCAGCGAGGTGGGTCCCTGGAATTTTGGTTGAGAGCACGTGGGGTACAGGGATTGGAATGCAATGGGTGAAGGGTTGGTGACGTCGCACAGACGTTCGTTTTAAGTGTCTGTGCTTACCTGCGGTTTTCATGAACGCACCCACACCCGACAGGAGGGTTTCATTTTTCACAGACACCCTGTACGTAAGGCCAACGTTTTCAGTACCTCCTTTCCCATCAGATTCCCACAAAGTTTTACGTACTTACTACACCCTCCTGCACGCCACTAGGCCGCCTCCTGCTTCCTCAAGTAACCCGCGATTTTGGGGGCCATAATCCGGCGCGCATCCATGTGGTGCCATCTTCATGTAGATTAGCGGACACCCAATGTCACATTCCGTCCGAAGGGCGATGGGGCACCAGCTTCCCGTTCCGGGAGCGTCTCCCTAATATATGGTTTAAATATCTTGCTCAACTCGACAGTCCTCTGCTGTGGTCATTCTGCGGCGTAAGCCTTGCCCAACCACCATCGATCTAGAACATGTCCCAACACATCCATACGCGTCAACGACTGATACGTGGAATCTATGTACTTGTGTGGAGAAGAGGGTAATCATCTCGTTCGTGTAAGGGACTTTCTCAGCAACAAACGATATCAGATAAACACAAGCTTGGCCATGGGTTTCATCTTCGGTCATGGCCTAACGCCGGCCCTGGACATGTGGAACCTTGGTTGCACGGCAAGTGTACGGCTAATGTATATGAACTACCACCAATATTTCCAAGATATACGAACTGGTGAACGGGAATAGGCCTTTTATGGCCAGACTGGGAGTGGAAGACTATCATTGATTCCACAGTACAAAACGTCATAGGCCCATTCCTGATGGATGGATCGATAGGACAATAAAAAAAAAAGGTGTTCACCAAGACCACTTCGAGCGTTAGTCCGTCAACGATATGTCGTAGGCTTGATGGCTAGTATTTGTTTTTCGTCTCAACTATGACTGTAAGCTAGCCTCTGGAGCCATGGAGCCATGGAGCCAGAGGACCAAAGGTAATATTGTCGCCATCCCCACGGGTAAGGATGGTTGCGCGCATCGCCGAGTTTTCTGAGCGGCTATTTGAGATGACCCGAAGCGGGCTTCTGTGATGGAAGCAGCGGGCGCTATTTGAAGGGAGGGGAGAAGGGCTGGCTCGGTGGGGACCGAAGGGGGCTCTCACAAACGGTCCGTTATTCATGGGGCTCAAGATGGCAGGAGCCCTGTGAGACACGGAGATATGGGCTGGTGTGAAACACTTAAAAGCTTACAAACACTATAACTAATGACACAATCACTGAAAACAACGGCTTTGTTGTCTGAGCTTCCGACTTGTACCGGAGGTGGAAGCAAGCGGCGGACAAAAGGGTTTGGGACGTCTGGTCCTGGCCTGGATATCTAAGAGACTACATTTGAGATGGAACGGGGCCAGGCTCCAATCCCTTCCTTTCCTGTGTAAACCAGGGGAAAATTGTGGTCGCATTTATCCCGAAGTTCTAGGAATTGTACGTGTATTGAAACGAAAAGAAAAAAAATAAAGTGTAAGTCCGAACAACCATTTGCAATCATCATACAGAAGCTCCATAAGGCTCTGCTCCCAGGATCCTTTGGCCCACAAGCCCAGCGGCGTCCATAGCCGCGGGAGTCGGACACCACTGCCCATCTTCCGGATGCCACTCGCCCGCCGTACCGTGCGGCTCTCTCGCATTCTCAAAGAATACTCTCCACCTTGCCTTCGCGCCCTCACGGTTCGTGCCGTCTCCGGGCTGATATTGCACCAGTGCACGCCCGTAGGGGTCCTCCCACGCCGTATCCTGCGGGTCGCTGTCATCGTCGATCCGGTATGGCACCTGCACGAACTCGACATCCCCACCAAAGATGACCCTCAGCTCCGCCTTGATCTGGTCGTTAAATGAGTCGGTGGCCTCGTCCGCCCGCGGTGTAGGGGCGCCGCCGTGGTCCCAAAGTGGTACGTCGCCCCCCCGCGCCAAGGGAATAAACAAGAAGATTTTGGGGTCGCTCCCCTCCCCGAAGATTTCGCCCTGGACCACGAGACTATCTAGCCCATATGGGTGGCTCTCTGGCGGGTTGTACGGCGTGTGCAGCCTGTCAAGCGCGTGCTCCTTGAAGTACACGCGTTGCGACTCGGTGGGAAACTCGTCCACGGGACTTCCCGACACAGGGTCGATCCACTTCCCGCTGGGCATGAAGTCCCCCTCGTCGTCGAACTGGCCGTCCAGCTCCGGCGTGAAGACAGGGAGCTCCCAGATATGATTGGCCCAGGCGCCCCTGTTCGAGACGATAATGACGGAGGTGCAGCCTACGAGGTGCGGCACTGCGAGAGAGGCTGGCTCATCGCCAAAGGTGACCTTTTCGGAGGAGGTCTTGCCGTCGTAGGGAAGGGGAACGAGCTTCTGCGTTCTTGTCTGGTCGCCCTTGCGTAGTCCGCGGTAGGCCTCGTTGGGCATGAATAGGTCCTGATTGTCGTAATTGTCAAGCTCTGAAAAGGCGCATATATTAGTTGGTTCATCTTCACCTATTCTCATCCAACAAAAAGAATGCTATACTATCGTGGTCGACTCGGAGCATATACGTACCTGCCCATTTACAAGGCGCCGGCTGCCGATCTCTCTCAATTGCCTCCCTCCTACGCAACTCATCGCTCCTTAAAGACTGGCTGCAAGGCGGGTGCGGGCATCTGTCCGGGCTGCAGAATTTCGTCTGTATCAGGTTCTTCGTCGTCTGTGGCTTGTAGTGTTCCGCAGGTTCGGCAAGGGATCCTACGGCCAGAAGGGCGAGGAAAGCCCAGCGATAAAGCCCATAGCGGACCATTGTGGACTACAGGATGGAGCGCAAAGAGCTAGAGGAGATGAATTGTTGGGTCAATGATCTGCTATTAGGGCAGGGAGCTGAGTGTGTGGTGTTCAAGCTAATCAATCCGCTTTGTTGAAGACATGACGGGGTCTTATAGTTTCTACGCCATGATATCTATATCGTGGGCAGTTGAACGCCCTCGTTCCAGACCGATAATGAAGATACGAGGTGGGCTTCCGCCACATTGTAATTTCACCTACACCATCCCACTCGCAAGGACAGACAAAACATAGTCAGGAGGACCATATCTGAGCGCATCTCACCCAAATGCACCCCGCCAGATTTAGAGGCAGTATAGACTCACCAAGCTCACAAACGGCGGGGACAACGGCATGAATAAAATGTAGGTGTGACCTGGGGACATCAGTCTCTGTACAGCTCACAGACTACCATCACAGCACACGAGGGATTATATTACCTGTGGTGGCGGCTCATTCGGCCCTAGTCCAATGATAGCTGACCGCGGACATACAAGGTGTGATTGCACGCCGTACGACCTCAGATATAGATGGGTCAGCAAGCAGTAAGCGGGACTTCAGTATGCTCTTTTTGCCCCCGATGGGAGACGTCGCGACTACCACAGTCAGGCATTCGGCCCTGCCGAGCGAGTGTGAGCGCTACTGCTCCTCCCGATACTACCACGCGTAGCTTAGAGTAAGGGTTGACTATATTGAGCCTAGGAAGGTGGCGGATCTCTGAGATGAAATAAACGCTGACACAACGCGGGACAGCGGGGTTCGGCGCGGTTGCCTAATTCTTCTTGTATGGAGTGTCTATGTTGCCGTCTGCCACCCCACCACCTCCTTCTATTATCCAACTGCTTCATCATCGCCCCTAGCATAACTATCGAGGACTTCATGCCTCGGCCTCGAAAGTTTACCACTCACACCAAGCCTCCTCCTTCCATAACAAAGTCGCCAACACCATGCCTTACCGCAACCGCCACACCTACCTCGTCCGCTCCTCCCCGCCCTCAATGCGGTACAGGCCGGAGACGTGGAAAGAATACACAGAGACCCCCCTCGCTGTCAATGAAGAAGATGAAACCCGCCTTGAAAACCTCAGAAAGCGCCAAAGAGAAGTCGGCCTCAGCCAGGCCGAGGTAGAGTTATGGGACGATATATACTCGCGGAAAGAAGAGAGGAACGACGCTAAGTGCGCACCACTGGCTAGGGAGATTGAGGGCTACTTTGAGAACCTGGACCTCCCCACTCTCCCGGCCCCACTTCCCAAGTCTAGCGCCTGGTTCAGCATTAAGCATGTACAAGACTACGAACCGGCTGAGGTGCGGCCCTTCTATATCGCCTGCCTAGAAGGGTCCCTCGACGATGTGAAGCGGTGGGTTCGGGAGAGGAAGGATGAGCTGCGCCCTCTTGGGATTCGCGACGGGTTTGACATCGCAGCGAAGGGGAACCAGGTGGACGTTGCGCGATATTTGCTCGAGGAAGCGCACGCCTCCGTATCTGCTCGCGCCGTGATGTACGCGTCCGAGAACCGCTCCGTGGATCTCTTTCAGCTCTTCCTGGAGAACGGGTATCATCCAGACCAGCAAGTCCCCAGCAACGCGGGCCACTTTGGGACAGCCCTGAGACACTGTCTTGACAACGACGCTATCACGCTTCTCCTGCTAGAAAACGGCGCTGACCCTAACGTAGCGCCAATAATGGATGGGAGGAGAAGCATGTGGAGTGAGAGGGCAATTGTACCCATGGATAGAAAGTCCGGCCTCCCTCTTGATGTGGCCATGAGGATGTCAAGTCTTACGGTTATCAAGAAGCTACTCGAATGCGGTGCGAAACCAAAGTACTCCCGGCCGTTTGAGCGAATCCTTAGAGATCGAGAAGAGTATGCCAAAGCACAGGGGATCGAGGATGACTGGCAAGCCGTGATGGAGCTACTCCTGAGTTACGGCGCGGACATCAACGCACTGTCGTGGAGCGGGGGCACAGCGCTGGGAATTGCGGTGCGGAAGGGAAGATGGGATATTGTGGATTTTCTGCTTGATAGGGGAGCTGATCCGAGAGTCAAGAGGGCAGATAGAGAGGAGGATGTGTTCGAGACGGCGGCCAAGAAGGCGGAAGTTCCTTGGCAGAAGAGTGCTGACCTGAAAGAGTACCTGGACTATCTTTGCGAGGATAGAGAGGGCTGTGGGGCACTAGTCCCTAGAGCTGCGCAGGAGAATCCTCTGGTGAACTTCATGATAGAGAGGAAAAGGAAGAAAGAAGGGCGTGGGGAAGCTACGCAAGCAGAGTAGATCGGGGTTTGGCGGTCTCGCCTGCCTAACTTCGTTTTTGGCGGTGGTAAGAGTTGAATCACACGCATTATGCAATACAAAATCAAATGCCATAAACACGGCGCGGCACTATACAGAACCGCATCGGACCCGTGGAACCTCGACCAACGAGAGTGGTATACCGTGAAGTGTAGCAATTCCAAGTAGAGAGATAAAAACTCGGCGGATCCTATCTAAGGACAACCGAACGGGTTTTGGGTTGCGCTCTCAGTCTTACATCGCCGGGATCGGGGCCTACCGCGGTATGGATGACTGCAGCAGGGCTAATTGACGAATAGGGACTTGGTCGCCGGGTGAGGTCAGTTTCGTAGGCAACGGATTTTGTGCAGCTGGTGAATACTTGATGGAGGGCGAAAGGAGGCTCCGTTGACGAGACCAACGTCACTGTGGTACTCAATTTCAGAATTTCCTGGTCCCACTTGAGAGGGATAAGGCTCTAAACGTCTTCATCCGGGGTGCGCAGCCATGTTCCGAGGCCGAATGCCCCAACCTGGAATCGTTAGTTATCGTGAAGTGTATTGTTAGGACACTCGTGTGATGAGGGTGGTATAAGGGTGGCGGGCCTGGGCTTATTGCTACGGAGTGTAGGTACCAGTGGAAGTGGCCTGTGGTGGTGGACCTTGGCTCTGGTTGGAACGGGACTAATTCCTGCTCTGGGTCGATTCGCTTGCCTTGAGAAAAGATCCAAGACAGGAAACATTGCTAGGATTTCTAGATGGCACCGCCAAGGAAACATCACCACTCCAGAGGGGACCTAGTCAAGAGGCGTACGCGACCCAAAGAGAGAGGCCCGATAGATAGCACTTCTTCAATGTTCAAGTGATATATGCTTGTCCGATTTGTTTAGCTGGCGCACTTTTAACGTATACAGTGGCCTACGGAAGTTGGACTACCCTAGCTAATGAGTGGGGTATGATTATCTTCTATGTACAGACGGAACTCTATGTCTAGGCCGTCCTAGCCCCCGGCCTCAACACTATTATATCGTACAATGCTAGCTGTCTACCTAATTATTAACCGCCTGTTTCTTAGGCTTCACCCTTAGCCACCTCGTTCTTCTTCCGCAAATCCACCCACCCCATCCCAAACGCCGTCAGAAACGAAACAACACACGTCCCCACAATAAGATAAAACACATGATCGAACCCATCGGAATACGCCTCCAAAAGCGCATCCCGAGCCGGTCCGTCCGGCGCCAGCGCTCGGACGGCCTCCGCGCTCCCGCCCGCCTCGATGGCCTGCGCGGGGCTGATGCCGGGCACCTTGAGTACCCCGTCAGTGAGGATCTCCTGGAAGATGGTATTCCCGACGGTGACGAAGACAGAATTCAGGAAGTTCTGGGAGAAGACGAGGATGCTGTTGCCTACAGCAGCGTCCTTGGGCGGGAGGGCGGTCTGGATGGCGATGATGGGCTGTTTAGACTTCGGTTAGCTGTCTGTAAGGATGGTTAAGTACAAGGGATAGTTGGTGGAGTTGCCGTACGATTTGGATCCCTGCGCCTCGACCGCCGAGGATTACCTGGTAGCCGATGAGCTCGCCTAGGCTTGTCGAGGGAGACCACGTCGATATCAGGCCAGAGCCGATGCAGCCGATTCCGCTGGCGAAGAGCGCGAACGGGATATAATACCCAACCTTCCCAACTATTCTACAGTCAGAAAAGCCTCATATATCCCCGGAAAGGCAGAAAGGATGAACTTTTTATCTTACCTAGGGCACCGGAAATGATGACAAACAATAGCTGCGACAGGATGGACGCGAGTAGGTACACCCCACTCATCGTCGGCGAAAGGCCCTTGACGGACTGCAAGTATATCGGCATGAAGCTGCTTCCCACAACAAGCATGGTCATAAGCAGCGCAAAGTTGATACAGCTAGTCCAGATGACTCTCCTGCGGACCATGGGAAAAGGGACCATGGCGTCGTCGCCCATGCGGTGCTCCCAGAAAGCGAAGACGAGGGCCATGGCGCCGGCGCCGCAAAAAAGGCCGATCACCTGGGAGGAGTTCCAGGCGTATTCTCCGGCACCGAATTGTAGGGCTAGAAGAAGCATTATGGAGGCCGGTGCGAAGAGGGCGAAGCCGATTAGATCGAAGCGGGGGAGGACGGAGCGGAGGAAGGAGATGGAGAGGGGGGTTTTGGGGGTCTGCTCGGGTATTGTTATCGCGGCTAGAAAGAGAGCGGCGACGCCGCCGACGGGAAGGTTGATATAGAAACCTAGATAGTCAGATGAGATGTGATGTAGCAGAAGTTGGACTTGGAAGGACATGACTTACACCAGCGCCAGGAGACGTAATCAGTAAAGATCCCCCCAAGCAATGGGCCGAGAACAACCCCAAGCTGACTCACTATAAAAGGGCATTAGAATTTGACATCGTGAGGAGGGAAATTTAGGAACCAATGACCTACCAGCCATGGCGAGCCCAGTATACACTGGAAGCCAGTTAGCAAGCCCCTCAGATTATGGATATGGGGAAGCGGGTACTCACTCGGCCGTACCTTGGGCGTACAAGCCGCCAGTACCACCGTAAGGGTCCCGTTTGTGAGACCTGACGCGCCGAGCCCGGCGACGGCGCGGCCGATTATAAGCACGGTTGAGGACGAGGCGGAGCCGCAGACGGCAGAGCCGATCTCGAATACCGCGAGGAAGACAAGGTAACTCCACTTGATTTGGACTTAGCGGCAAAGAATATTTTTAAGATGAGCCATGATCTCGTCTGTTACCTTCAAGTTGAAGTGCGTAAACATCTTCCCCGTGAGAGGCTGGATGGTAGCACTAAGATAGCACGTGTTAGAGGTAATGTCTTGGCCTTCCTATGAGGAAGGGTGAGCGGCAACGAACCTGGCGAGCTGGTAGGCGCCAATATACCATCCGACATCCTCAAGCTTGTGAAAGTCGCTCGTGATCATCGGGATGGCCTGGGAGGAATTAGTTAGTAGCCGACACTGGGTTGCCCTGGGATGACCGCTTGACGAACCGTGCTGATGATGGCGATGTCGAGCATCGCCAAGAACATTACCAGTGTCACGCCGGTCATGACCAATAAAAGCTTCAAACCAGTGAGGTAGGTGGTTTCATTTTCGCTGGCGGGCTGCTTCGGCTCCTTCTCCGCGAGTTCGTCCTGGAGGGTCGCGCCGTCGATGGCGGACGCCGAGTCCGCCGCCTTTTGTTCTTGATTACCATTGGTCATGATGTTTTTTTTTCGTTCACATTCTCGGTAACCTCGGTCTGTAAGGTGTTCGCGATGACCCCAGGGCCAAGAATCTGCGGGTCTTCCTGCAGCCGTCCATCTTATATATTGACCCTGTTTCAGTAACGGAATTCCGACCGGCGGGATTTCGCACCGTGCCGTGGATCCGTCGGCAAGGTCCGGGACCCTCCATTTCCTGAACGTTATGGCTCATGAGCAGCTTTCCTGCCCAATGATTGGCTACCATCAACGCCCACCTGCACGTCTTAGGTCAGATCCATCCGGGTAGGAGCATCCTGCACGAACTTCGACGGTACCTGCTCCCTCTTGGGCATAACAGGCAGCAGGTTTTCCGCCAAATTTCCGCACCTCCCGGTTCCATCGAATGTCAGAACGAATTAAAGTTTACTTAAATCTGGTGCCTGCTGTCTCCACATGTTCGTGCCTTTCCACTGACGCGGCCAAGCCGGAACACGATGGACCGCGACGCGAATCCCGCCGTACGCGACTCGGCGCCTTACGGCAAGGCGTGCCAAGGCTGCTCTAAGGCGAAATGCAGATGCATCCCAAGGGGCGTCGGCCTTTCTTGCGAGCGATGCAGCCGCCTCCAAAAAGAGTGCCTGCCGTCACTGGTGGTGCGCAAGCGTGCCGCCAGGAGGCCCGCTCGGAGAGCACCCACCGCGGCGCAGCTTGAGCAGAAGCTAGATGGTCTTGCTGCTTTGGTGAGAGCTCAGGCAGAGGCTGGACATAGGATTTCTGAGGATACTGAGCGTGGGCCTTTGGAGACCGCTTCACGAGTCTCAGCTAGTGGGACTTCGAGTCAAGACTGCCGCCAGAGAAATGGAACGGCGAGCGAATCGCCTGAGTCGTCTACGGCGAATTACCTGACTCCCAGCTCAATCACCTCCCTCCTTGAGCGAGAAACTTCCCTGTCTGAGGCTGAACAGTACCTCCACGACTTCCGCAAAAACCACATCCGAATGTTCCCATTCGTCTACATACCGCCAGAGATGAGGTGAAGCTCCTGATGAGTGCGAATTTGGCTCCAGCAATAAGCGCTGACGAGGTTTTACAGCGCTGCGCAGCTAAAGCGCGAACGGCCCTTCCTCTGGCTCAACATCCGAGCCTCCTGCTGCAGGTCACTTCAGGAACAGGTCATCCTCGAGAAGCGAATCCGTGAGGTGGTGGCGCAGAAACTGCTCGTCGAGTTGGAGCAGAGCATAGACTTGTTGCTAGGGCTTATTGCCTTTCTAAACTGGTAGCGCTCCCCCTTTCCTTTCTCGACCCTGCATCAGGACTGTGTTAATAACACGACGAAACCAGGGCTGGGGAGAAGTTTCGGGGAAAGCCCATTCTAGGCGCCTTCTCGGCCCTCATGACTGCGCTACTCGGCGAACTGCGGCTGGACAGGCACCGCGAGGAGCTCTCATGTCGGGAAGTCAACCTATGCAGAGCAAATGGCTTCCCCATAAAGCACGGGCCGTCGACCGTCCGAACGAACGAAGAAAGGAGGGCTGCACTTGCGTGCTTCATCCTGGCCACCTCGTACGTTTTTCCTGTTTTCAAACGCACGTTCAACGTTTCCCTTCGCACCGAAATATAGGAAACAGAAGTTCTAACTGTAAGATGAAACTAGTTTCTCGTGTTTTCTCAAGAAGCCGTCGGCCATCAAGTGGACGCCGTATATGGACGACTGCGTGCGGCACTTGTCAGAGGAGCAGGAGGCGCCGGACGATGAGATGCTGGTTACCATAGCGAGGGCGTTCAAGATAATGGACGACGTGAGCGCCGCGATGCCCTCACGGCTTCCTGACTCGGAAAACTGGCAGTTTCCGGGTACACCTCCAATGTTGCTTATCAAGTCGATGAGGATAAACTTAGAGGACATACGGAGGACCACGAGGAAAGAGACTCTCAAGAATAGTACGTTTGCCTACCATCGTCCGGCCCCCTCCATCTTAGCTACCTAACACATATTTCTAGAAGTCGTTATGGCTTACCTCCTCTCAACGGAGGCAATGGTCAATGAACTCCCATTATACCCCGTGGACCGCCCCGCTGTAGCCCCCGGATGCGTCGACTTTGGCAAGACGGAGTGCTTCTACGCTTGTCTCTCCGCGCTGACACAATTCCATGACAACTGGTTCACCTTCACCCCCAATGAAATCCTCGGCGTACCTATGCCGCTACATATGCTCGCCCACCGCGCCACGCACATCCTGTACCGCCTCGCTTTGATGGACGACCCGGCGTGGGACCGCGCGGCCGTCACCCAAACGATTGACCCCCTCGCGGCTATGGAGCGGTGCGCTGATCTCTGCAGCGCCGTTCCTGCTGCGATCGGGCTCGAGACGGATGGCTCCGACATATATAATAGGATTGCGGCGGTTCAGCGGGAGACGATACCTATTTGGCGAAAGGCGCTTGAAGAGGCGGGCGTGCGTGCTGGTCCACTGGGGAGCGCTGGTGGAGAGGTGGATGTGGAGGACTTGCCGACCATGGACTTGGCATTTGACGGGTGGTTCAACGAGTCCTTCCCCCCGTTTAATCCATTCTAGGTTTTGCCTTGTATAAATACCGCACACAGCGACCAGCACAGGCGTGCCTCGCGTCTTTCACACGCTGCTCACAGCATGCGCACCGCCACCCCCCAACTATTAAGAGGAGCAATCTGTTTCTACTTTTTATACGGATCTTCTTCTAGGAAGCTTGCGGTTTTACATGCTACAGTCTTTAGACGACCGGGCTGCGCCTGATATTCGCCTAGGATGCTCAGGCTATATGCATCAGCTGTTGCGGTATTCAAGAAATCGCCTATTAGAAAATAGGACCCGCTCTGAGAGGGGGCTGGCCTTTTATTGCTTTAACTCACTTCTTTCAATATATAGCTTCTTTCTATGTTGTTCTCATAGAGTAAATATACACCCATAGTGCTAGGTGCATGACTTCTAATTACTATGCAGCAGGCCGAAAGCAAGAGCCGGATGGGCCGAAGAGCTCGACTCTCTCCTACTCAGTTGAAGTTGCAATTGAAGCATTATCCCCATAACTTCACGGTGCTTATTAAAACCAACTCGTTACGTGGTCTCAAACCGTACGCGCCCCGCTTCCGGTGGCCACATGTAAATATAAGGACAGGTTCCTACTGTGCAGGGTCTAAGTATCACTCCTCCGTAGAAGAGATAGGATGACCTACCTAAACATATCTGACACTGAAAACTACTATCCCAAATCACAGTCTTTTATTTTTTGTACAGGAATCCTAACAGCAGGAAGGGAAATCCGATGCAGTACTTCCCCGGAGCTTTCTTCTATAAAGACTCTCCTAACTGCTGGCTCTATCACATATAGGCGCTCTCCTGCGCGGCGGTGTTTTTAAGTCTGGGAATGTATTGCACAGGAGTATACGTAGATACATTCCTGTGTCCCGGTAGATTCGATCACATCAATATCCAAGGCTCGAGTACGTGCCTACGTTCCAGGGGCTCCTCCTTCGCAGATGAAGGACAGCGCGGCACAGAAATATTGAACGGCATGAATATCTATCACGATTTCCGAATGGCGTCGTCTTTAAACGACAGTAAAAGTAGATCCTCAAAAGGCGAAGTACTTTGGCCCGGGTGCTTCAGCGTCGCAAACTGACGCATGCTTACCAACGACGGCCCGCGACAAGCCGCTGCCGCCGCCTCCCAACCATCAGCACTGCCAGCCTCCCACAGCTCCGCGCGCATATCAAACGGGAGTGCCTCCACACAGAGCAAATGCACTGCATATCCGCGTCTCAGGGCGCCGCTGACGGCTAAAATAATATGGCACACGAGGATGGTGCGGCGCACGCTCTCGGCGAAGAGCCAGGCGCGCCAGGGACTCAGAGCTCTTGGTAGCTGTTCTGGTGCCTCTTTCCACAATAGTTGTGCAAGTTCCCAGAAGGCCTTGTCGTCACGTCTTGATTCTTCCGGCGAGTCCGGGTCTTGGATGAGACGGATGATTTGTACGAATGCGATGGCTTGTACGTGCGCCACCAACTCTGGGAAAGAGGCTGCCTTCGTTGCCAGACGCAGCATTTGGCTGATTTGGAGACGGGTTACTTCAGGGTTGAGGCCGGCGAATGGCCCATCTTTCCGTCCGTAAGTTGCGCAGATCCGAGATGCGTGCCGCAGGGGCTGTGGGAGACGGGAGTCGTAGAGGCAGGGGTGCAGGAAAGACGTTGCACCCTTCTGTGCAAAGTAAGCCGCGAAGGTCTGAAGAATACTTAGTTGCCGCTGAAGTGTGATAGGGCTGAACAGCCGGACGACCTCAGGGACATGTCGATACGGTCCAAGAATGGGACGGCGCTCGAGGGCAGGCTTGGACGGGGGGAACGGAATGCCAGCGATGCGAAGGGATCGGTCCTTCTGAGGTGTTCCCCGGCACGCCGTTGGCCGACTCGAGGGCCCTGGTGCGGGCTGATTGACATACGTGCAGTCGATATTTTTGGTGCTGCACCTTGAGCAGCGCGGAGCAGAAAGGTCACATCGGCGCTTGGCTCTGACACAGGCGTCGCACGATCTCCGCAACGTAATAACCATTTTGCCTGCATTGACCGGGAGCTCTAGGTGGTGAAAATGAAAGGGAGGGAAAGGTTCGTGTGCCACTGACTGTGAAGCGACGTCCTTCGTCGGAGCGACCGAACGCTTGTCGTCTTCGTACCCAGTTGGTACTAGTCTCCGCCGTGCTGACCAACCACTGATCCTGGCTTCATCGAGCTCTCCTGCTTCCCGGCTTGGCTAAAGCCTAAGCCGAAAGAGGCTTAGTCTCCACCTGGATGGGACCACCCGACCCTTGAGTAAAGCTTCTCGCCTACCAAGCTGGCCCGGCTCACCTGGAGAAAGTAATCGGTATTCATGGAGGAGGGACACAGTCACTATTACACATAAATTGTCGTAGTGAGAAGATGGTAGGATCAATGACGGTAACATAAGCTCTTCTGTACCTTAACTCGCACCTTCAGGGGAGAGTACGTCCGCAAGCACCCTCTCAATCATTTCATCAACACTCTCCTCCTGCTGGAGCCCCAGCAGCTCGTTCCAGTATCCCGTCTTCTCCTGGAAATACGACGCTTCGTGCCCACTGTAAACAAACGCTGTGACTAGCTTATAATACGCACTACCCCAATCTCCTTCCTCTAGATGCTTCTCTCCATCAGCGAAGAGCTCCACAACGCTCATTTTCTCCATGGCGAACTCAGTCCCCGAAACTCGCTCGAGCGCCTCCCGGACCAGATTCTGCGTGAGCATGAACGAGCTTATTCGGACATATTGGTTCCTTGTCTCCTCGGGGTGCAAAAGTACCGCAGCGACTGCCTCGCCCACTTTCTCTATCGTAGTTGCTGTGAAATTTTGGTCCCCCGAGTCGAAC
The DNA here is from genome assembly GCA_030271035.1 of Microascus cirrosus. Classification (NCBI taxonomy): domain Eukaryota; kingdom Fungi; phylum Ascomycota; class Sordariomycetes; order Microascales; family Microascaceae; genus Microascus; species Microascus cirrosus. The sequence continues at coordinate 111,906 of JAMBUN010000121.1, forward strand.
AGTGTACCCGTTTTGGTCCTGATGTCCAAGCCCAGAAGGCCCTTGCCCTCCAGCAGCATCTTAATACAAGCGTCGTCAGCCCCAAATGAAGCCGTGAGGATAATTGACACTGGCGGAAGTGTAATTATTTAAACTCACCCAGTCAACCCAAGCCCCGGTACAAAGCGCAGTCCACGACAAGCCCTCCATTTCCTTCTCCTTGAGATACGCCACCACCGCCTGCTTAGCTTTGAACAAAGCCGCTATTTCGCCCAGTCCCTCCACCGAAGTGTCCGACCCGAACTCATTGGGCAGGATCCGTTTCACCTTGGCAGCCACAGCGGCGTCGATTATCTTCCGCTGGTCTTCGATGTTGGCGGCCGGAGTTGCGCAGACGACAGCGTCCTGCCCGTGGAAGACGTTTACCAGAGACTCAAACGTGTAGTCTGATTGCATAATGGTAACTCCATCCATGGTTGACGACGCTCTCGCGTTGCGGCTCAGTATGGAAGTCTTGAGTCCCGCCTTTGAGAGTGCTGAGACGAGGTAGGGTCCGAGGTTGCCCGTTCCCTGTGTCTCAGCGTTAGCCTGGGTTTCAGCTACACTATATACGGGATTTACAAAGTCTCACCCCGAGAACCATGGCTGTTCTGATCTGTTGGGTCATTCTGGCGGTATTCTGGATATAAGACGAAGAAAGTGACATTCGGGTGTAACGGACTAACACTTTTTACGTTGTGTAGACAATACAGAACAGAATTCGGGAAAGGAGGGAGATCCTCTATTTATACTTCTCCTCCTCCTCCCTTTCCAACTTCTGAAGCCCTTGACGCCCGCTTTCAACGCAGCATACATACCCGATCCCTGTGTTGAAACTCAAGTACATCAATACTCAGTGGAGACTAAGCCGCTTTGGGCCGCGGACCCACCCAGATGGATGAAGCACGTCGCTGAAGTGGGTAACGACAGGAGAGTGTACTACTCATCTGAACATGTTGGAATTCTTCCAGTGGGAGTGGTCTTCCGAATTACCGTAATATCCTGGTACTATGGGCTTATCTAACCCTGATCCGGATGTTGTGGGATATCCACCTTGCCTACAAGGAGGGATTTGGCCTGGTAAATAAATGGTAATTTGACCCATTTTTGACAGAATCCGTCAAATGCACCTAATGCGGCAGCCAAGTTTTTGCGAAGAGCAAGTTAGCCGGTTGTGAGAGGAGACGCAATTGTGGTAGATCGTATGAAGGTCGTTTCCGCGAGGTTCGACAAACCAATTTATAAATTCTGTCTAAAAACCGTTTATAACGTTTATAATGTAAGTTCTTTCTAGTTTCTAAGGTAAACTAGGACTGGATGACCATTCTTTAATAGGAGAGTAGTGGGGCTTACTAGGTAGGCCAGGACAGCAGCCTAAATGGTAAGTAGGAATATCTTGTCAAGGACTATCCTTCACATAAAGAGGCAGACCGCCTTATTCTCTCTAAGGTCTAGTATAGGAGTCAGTGATAGTGGAAGAGAGAGAAAGAGGGATTTTTTTTTTTTTCCTAATAAATGTGTTTTGGCTCCAGACTGCATATCCAAAGCAGTGCTGCAGGTCACCCAAGTGGTGGTCGGCAGGGCGAAAACACAACTGTTCTGAGGAGAAAATTGCACGCCTGGTCATAGCCTTGGTCTGTGTGGCCAGCACAAGACAATAGAAAAAAAAGGGCACTTTGCAAAGCCGTTTGCTGAGGCAATGCCGATGGTATGACCAAGTCTTCGCCAGGACTTCAAGGCTGAAAGCCGGATATTCAGGACAAACACACAGTTTGGCCTTCGAACCATGCTCAAATTATGTGAAGAATAGTCTCGCCGGGCTTAAAGTGTAGTCCTGCTCCTACCTTGCCAACATCAAACTTGGAAAAGGAAGTGGAAGTAGCAAGGACTGGAAAGTAAAAATTGAATTCTGCCGTGAGAAGGGTGATGTCTTAGTTTGTACGATAAGGTAATCCCGCCCTACAAGGAAATAATTATGATAAGGTCCTCCTTTAAGTCATGACATACCGAATGCTTGTCCAAGTCGTCTCTCGGTCCCTGACCTGACGGTCGTGAGGAGAGCATCCCCCTACTCCCTCACACCTCCAAGGTGGGCCGGAATCATATGGAAGCCAGCCCGAACATCTAATGGAAACATTTTCTCCAGGACCATCTGAGAGAGGCGAGGCAAAGCAATGTCCGCATCGCGCGTGACACCCCAGTCTCTCTGAGTGCTAGGTAGCGCCGACTTTTCCTACCCTGGGAGTCGGTCCTCTGACCGACTTGGATCAATCTGCGACATATTAGCATCCGTAATAGGTGGCCCTTACCAAGCGATCAAGATTGAAAATAGGGTAATGGAAGAGATGAGGAGTCAGGAGATATCGAGCGTGTGGATGGCACTTACGCCATGTGCATTTCTCCCCTCCGGATGAAGGCTTGCTTCCTAGCCTTTTTGTGGTCGCGGTGGTCTCGAATACTACCTCCACCGTCTCTTGGACGGTCGGGTATAGTTCTAGAATACCCTGGACTCAGCTCTTGTGTTGATGACGCAGCGGACTGTTGGTTGAGTATAGAAGGCGGTCGTTTGACCCGTGGAGGACGGGGACTAGGGGCGAGCGGGAGGCTGTGGGTGAGTGTAGACGTTCTCCCGCCCTGAGCGACATTGTGCTCTCTCATATCCCCTTGATCCACGGACGTGACACTGGTCTCCGGCGTCAGAGTCTCAACGCGCGGCTCATCCGAACTGTCTACAGGGCTTGTGCTGTGGCTTTCGACTGAGGAGTTGAGAAAAGAGGTCGTGTTATCCCCGTTTTCCAGAGTAGTTGGGGGCTCAATTGCGTCTCTCTCTCGATGACTCTGGATGATCTGGTTGCGGGGCTCGCGATAAGTGAGAGTAAGACCTTCTCCGGGAGACGAGCCTAGGTAGGCCTCGATGGGTGTATCCGACAGGGGCGAGCGGGCGGGTGATCCAGAAAACTCATTAGAGTTTTCCTCTATCGGGTCCAACTGATTTCCTCCGAGGCGTGTCAAGCGATTTTGGAGATCCATTACATTACGGGTCGATGCAGTTAGCTCGCTCTCGAGAATACTAACTCTGGTTTCCAAGGCTCGATGGGAATCTTCCAAGGCGGACTGTTGTCTAGATAGTGTCTCCACTTGTTCATGTAATGAGTCGTTCTCCTGTTGCTGTGCTTCGACTTCTAGACGCAGAGTCTCAGCTTGACGTAGTGACTCGTTATCTCGATTTAGTATAGCGTTTTCATCTGTAAGCGCGATATTCCTATGCTGGAGCTCTGCATTTTCTCTCCGGACATCTTCGAGTTGGCTTTGAAGTATATCAAACGTAGAGGCAGGAAGCTGATCCATGAGGCGTTCCTGGTAGTCGTGGATCGAGTCCGTGGCGATACAAAGCTGGGAGTTGAGGGATTTCACTTCCACCCGCGCCTCGGCTAACTCTGCCTTTAGGCGTCGGATTGTTTCGTCGAGCTGCTGCTGGGATAGCTTGGCATCATCTGACATTTTCGTTTTCTGATTCTCCAGATCGCTGATTTTCTTTCCGAGATCTCTTTTGAGAGATTTAATCTCGCTCTCTCGGTGTTCGCACTTTCTTTTCCAGAACTCGTGATTTACGCGTTCTTCATGTAGTTTCTTCTCGAGAACCTCCCTCCCGGGTTGTGCGTCCCCTGTCTTCGCTACAACAGGGCCTTCTCCAGCATCGTAGCTGACAATTCTCGACTTTGCGCCTTCGTCTTCAGTAGTGTCTGGAGATGTAATTGGGGTATTCAGCTGGCGCTCTGACCGAGTTTCGTCTAATGAGGGCACGGAATCAGAGCTGGAATCGGTATCGGTACGATAAATCTCGTGCTCTGCGCCGTTTTCGCGGACGACTCTTGAACTAGCCAGCTCGGAATCCGGATTGTTGCAACAGCAGAACTGGCTGATATGGACATTTTGAACATTACCGTTAAATACCACCGTCTTGACCCCTGTAGAGTCACCAGGCCGCAAGTTAGTTTGTACTTGCTGCCTCGGTGCTTGCGTCTCGGAGGAGTTGGCTGATGATTGGAGGTGCTCCCTAATCGTCATGGATCGCTCCGGCTCTGGAGTCCCCTCACAAGAGGGGTCCAGCGGTCCACGTCTCCGAGGCGACTCAGTTGGTGGATCGGTCGAGGCCTTCCTTTTAGAAAGTGCTTCCGTGCTAGGACCAGATACCCGTCGCGCCGGGGCTGGCTTGCCGTTAGGGTAGGATTGTGAGGCACCGTCGGAAAACAAGGGTGACGCTCCGCGATGGCTCCGGGGTCTGGGAGATGGAGAAGTGGCCTGTGACTCGCCGTTCGGAACTGCCACCGCCGGATCGGCTTGACTTCGAAGCGATGGGGATGGCCTGCCGCTTTGGCGGGATCGCGAGCTGGTGTTGCTACCGGGCATTCCGGCCTGTTGGTGTTTTCCTTTCGGCTCTGCTGGCCGTCGGCTGTGAACGCTGTTTACGACAGAGAGAGAATGAGCTCTGGAACAGGAGTTATCAGAGTGCGGGATGAGTTGAACGAGTTCGAGTTAGGAAAAATGCGTTTTTAAGATTTAGAGCCGTTGTCACGGGATTACCGAGAAGAGCCTGGAAGAAAAAGAAAACCCTCCTTCTCACGAATACTTTCAAACATGTTATTGCGGCAGTAATATCAACACCAGGCTGCAGGCATCCAGATATACGCCTACCTGTCACATCGCGCCTTGCATGACGCGGGGGTCCATGCGGCAAGCTCTGTCGAAATACCCTCACAGAACAAACTCAGAAGCAGTTTTATGACAAGATTATGTTGGCATGGAGGGCTGACAAAAGCCGTTATTGGAAACAGGAACAATTCCAATAGCGTAAGAACAACAGCCATTTGTAGCACAGCATTACTGACCGGCCGCATTTCGCCGTGGCAAAGGCGGATTGGTCACTCACGGCGTGCAATACAACTCCAAAACGGCGGCCATGTGCTCAACCTGGAGGAGAGGGCATCTATGAACAAAAGAAAATCAATTAAACGCGCGATGGTGTTACAACCGGGCTGTTGTGTCTTGTCATTCCACCACCCTCTTGCAGCCGCCGCCGCTCGGCACGGCTTCCCCGTCTTTGATTCCGTACCACGGACAGTGACGAAGTTTGGCCGGTTTACGAGGGTTGGACTGAACAGTCGGAGAGCGGTGGAGACCGACGGCCGCAGATGTTTGGAGGGGAGCTTCCGATCATCCCGAGGCGAGATTGTGGCTGGTGGTGTTACAGGAATTACTCGCCTCGGATGGAAGGGCGATGGCGTGCCTGCTTGAAATGTAGCCTGGTGTGTACTCGGTATGGATCTCGATCTACACAGGGTACTTCCCCATGACCCTACACTTCGAAGGGTCTCTGGTACTTGAAACGAAAGTTAACATATTCGCGAAGGCTCTGTATTTCTGACTTTGGTGAGTGATCGGTGTCCTTGGGAATCATGCCATTGGCAACGTGTCTTCCCAACAACTCGGAATCTCCACGTATAAGTAAAAGTCATACAATATCTAAGAATTAGTATTAAGTTCCGTGTCCCTAAACAGATAATAAGTCAATTCAGTCAAATATGTTACATATAAAGTCTCCTCAACCTCACGCGTGGTAGATGTGTTCCGATACTTAAGAGGAACAGCCTCGTGGTGCTAACCTCAAAGGTAAGTATATATCTGGCTTACGTTCTTACTCTATGTACTGTGGCTAGCTTCGTATCCATGGCTGGTAATTCCTGCTGAGAAGTCGTAAAAGAACATGAAACGAGGCTAGGGGAGAGCACCAGAATGCCTTCACTCGCTCACTACTTCAAGGGCTTGTCTACGTAAAGCTTAGATTTGTCCTTGAGACATAGGGGATGCCTGAACAGCAGCAGAAACCCCCTTTCCCCCGGCGCCCTGACGGTATGAAACGTCTTGGACCTCTTCTAGAGGCCTCGCCTTGAAACATGATATGAAAAGTTAGATTTAGTATCGATAATATAGCTTTTGTAGGGAAGTGCGACGCTCAAAAGCCTAAGCCCGCGAGAATACTAACAGTAAGATGCTGATGTAGATTGGATGAGATTTTTTTTAGATAGTCGGTTTATATATCGATGAACCTGATGGACTTGGTAGAAGCAGCATAGCCCGGCTACCTAGATCTTTTTATCTCTTTCCCCACTCTCCCGCCGCGTAATCGTCAGTCGGTATCGACGGGCAGGATATGTCGCAACTCCCGCGCCTAAAGTCTATTCATCACGCTTGGTATTCTAGTCCTAAACAATTTACATGACGATTGCTCCTGTCACATTGCCCTAACGCCCACAAGTACGCTTTGGTAAGAGATCACGGGATTATTGTAACCCTCTGAAGGCGCGGCATCCCAATGACAAGACTTTTGCCACGGCGCTTATGCGTCGCGTGGCGTAACCCCGTCCCCCTCCGGGTGGGTGGCTCCCACAGTGTTTCTGGCTGAAATATTCAATCCCTATCTTGGTTCAGGAGGTAACATCCCAAACCTTGCTTACTACATCGCCAATAAGTGCTAAGATCGATGGTCAAGAAGTTGATATTATAACCTCCTTATTGTAGGAACATCCCGCGTGGCCGCTACTCTTGTAACCGGGCGGACAGCATGTTCTGCTCTGGCATTTGTCCTCCTCAAGACGGCTTGGGATCCCTCGAGTGGCTTTTAAGCCGTTTGGTCTTTGAATGTGCTACGACGATCCAAGCGTAATCATGCCGACCGACAGTTTAAGTGAGTCCCTAGTCGAGAAAGACAAGACCTAGCCTATACTGCAAATGTTTACCAGAAAGCTAGTAAGTATCATACTCACCTTTTTCCAGATCATCAAACTCTGTCTTATTCCTCTATCATGCAGCCTAGGCTACAGCCAGGGCTCTCGGAAATTGCCTTCTGTTGCCAACATTCCATAAGCATCTTGATCAGCCACAACGACCAACGACCGACAGAGTTCTGACTTACCGAACCGCCCCGAAAAATGGCTTAGAACTCTAGCTTCAACGCCTGGCATTTTCGAAGTGTAGAACTCGGAGAATATGAAGTTCAAAGGGCTACTGAGACCAGAACTCGACGACGCATCGAATTTCCTGTTGGAACGTACGATGGTCCGTCCCGATCGAAGGAGTTTCCCAAAACCAGGATGTATCATACAATAAGGCATCAACATACGTGTCCACTCGGTCGAGGCACGGCAGTCATCCCACTTCAGTTCTGCCGAGCAGAACGATGGCACGGGGAATTTCTATGGGGATGTCTACGGTCTTCCATAGGTTGAACTGCTAAGTCCACCGTCCTTCATCTATTCTGAGTACAATTCTGAAGCTCCGAATCGTGATGCTAGGAAACGATACGCGAATACGTCTTTCCTGAGGCATATCCTGAAAACTGGGAGCAGTTCAAGCCACCATTTCCCGTCAGCATCAGCGCACACCTGGATCATTGCATAGAAAGTATGTTTCTCTGAGAACCTGACTATCTATATTTACCAAGGAGTTTGGACTTACGAGATCACTTGCTCGACTTGCGTCAAGCCATGATACACCAGGGAGCTTGGCGTTATACACGTACGAGCGGCTACCAGAGCAAGATGAGCCGAGCATAATTGCCGGCTTGAAACATGGGTGCGTCTACTTAACAAAGTGATGAACTGGGCGGAAGAACGCAGTTTCTCGATATATGACGGCTTACTACAAAGTCCATACTGGGGCGAGTCTCTTCTACCTACATAGATTGCAAAGTGAGCTAAGTAACAAATGCGCGGCAGACGAGCCTTGAGCTTCTCACACATTGGCATGATCACTGAATATCGGAAAATACCGAGATACAGTAATAGTGAAGAGAAAAGGATGTTTAGATGACACACTTCGATCAAAAGAATACGGCATTCTTCTTTTCTGAGCTTGTTTAGTTGTACCGTTGGAAATGGACTCGCGCATAGCATCTAACATTCTCGGATAATCCCCGTAGCATCCTTCAGTTGCGCCCGCCCCTTAAGCCTTCTCCTCCCTGTCAACCTCGACAACATGCCCGTCATCCCGGATCTGCACTTTTGTTTTCTTCGTGCTCTCCTTCCTCGGGTTCTTCGCCTCGAAAATAACAGCCAGCTCCTCAAGCGTCTTCCCTCCCGTCTCGGGAAAGAAAAAGTACATTATTATAATTTCGATCGTGATCCAAACCACATAAACAACATATAACTTCCACCCAATCTCTTCAATCCCCACCGCTATCCCATACGTATTAACAATCATCGCGATATTCACAGCCAAAAACTTGAGCGACATTCCCTTAGCCCTCGTCCTGTTCTCGAGGCACTCGACGATGTAGAGAGTCTGACAGGGCGTCATTCCCGAGGCGAAGCAGACGCTGTAAAGGTATATGGAGACGATAACGCCGTAGGCCATGTTCTTGTGCGTGTCAGACTCGGCGGTGAAGGCAGTTAGGAGGGTGAAAAAGAGGCAGGAGCCGGTAAGGGCGCCGATCATCATAGGGCGGCGGCCGAAGCGGTCGAGGACGGTGGTCCCAATGACGGCGGCGACGAGAGAGGCAAGAGGGTTGATGGCGTTAAGGAGGAGCTGGGTGTCAGTATTGTCAATTCCGGCGTTCTTGATCATTTGGGGCTGTCGACATATTAGCAGATGCGTTCCTGTCCAACCTCGCACAAAGCATGTCTTTTAAGAATTGAATGAGACTAACCATAAAGCTAGGCAGGTCTGTTAGCCTCGTATTACGGAAATACTAGGAGCGGTCGCACTTACTATGACACAACGTTGTTTCCAGACCACTGCCCAATAAACGACATCCCGATAACCATCCATATCCGGTACCGCGCCTGCCTATCCCTGAACAGCTCACGGACGTCCCACCACCTGTCATCTGATGGGTTGATCTCGCGATCCTCCAGGATCTCACGGTACTGAAGCTGCACAACGGCGGCGTTGGGGTTGCCGTCGCCGTGATAGTCCGCCAGAACCTTGAGGGCGTCCTCCGTGCGGTCCTTGGACATGAGCCAGCGAGGGGACTCGGGGAAGAAGAGGACCATGACCATCACTATAGTGGGGAGGGCGGCCTGCGCGATTGTAGGGATACGCCATGCCCAGGCATTATTATAGTGGCTGGATTGGTCAGAGCGCGTTGGCATGGTAAGGGGGATTTCAGGATTCTCACAGGTTTGTTCCGTAGGTACTCCAGCCCGCCAAGATGTTGCCGATCCACCAAAAGTTGTTATACCTAGAATCCGCGTTAGAGCGTGCCGAAATTCCAAAGGATTGACGGCACCCACATGCCGGCCATGAGGCCTCTGTACGCCGGGTGTGCAAGCTCCACCGAATACGCCGGCCCAACAGCCTGCGCCAGTGCTGCACCCGTCCCCAGCAGAAACCGTCCAGCGATAAACTGTCCGGTCGTCTTGGCTGGCGCCTGTACCGCCGTCCCGATCAAGATGATGGCGCACCCCACGAATATGGCCACGCGACGGCCGTAACCGTCAGACAGCCAGGGAGTAAGAGGTAACGTGACGAGCTGGCCGATGTTGTAAATTATGAAGACGATTCCCGCGGAGGACCCGGCTCCCGAGAGACCAAAGGTTTCTTGGTACGGCTTCATGGCGTTTATGGCGCCCATTAAAGAACCGTCTGGGTGGAGGATGGTTAGTCCGCTATGGAACACAGGGGAAGTGCACGGGGTCAGAGAGAAAGTACCAAAGCCGTTGATTGTGGAGATTAGGTAGCCCACTGTCATAATAGCATAGAGGCGGATCATTGACTTGGAGAAGGCGTTCGGCTTTTGCTCTGCCATCGCGGCGGCCAGCGCCACGGAGGCGGTGTTAATCTCTTTGCCGCCATGGTGCTTCTCTATGGAGTCTCGGGTAAAATCGTCCCTCTTGGGGTTCTCAACCTCTTTTGACGAGGCCATGGTGGGTGAAGCAGGGGTGAGAATATCTTTTCAGGACGCAGTCACCTCCCGGCGGTGACAGGAATAAACTGGGATATATTTAACGTGGAGATCGGCAACAATAAGCTTTTAAGTATGCTTCCATGCTCCATTACAGCGGTCCGACTCCACCGATTTCCCTGAACAACGGTTGGGGACTCTCAGACTGACTCGCTGAAGAAGAACATGATCTACTAACCAACCTTGGTAATGGGACTGGAACTTTCGTATTACCCCGGATTTCCCCGCAAGTTACGTGGGGGCGCGATGGATCCTTCAATGGGGGTCAAGCGCCTGGGGCTCTTCTTAATCGGCCGGGGACATGTTCACCTCGGAGCTTGAATGTAAGGTTTAATCTTGGGCTTAAAAGACCAAGACCGCCCCTCATGCGCTGCGGGCCCCCTCTGTGCCTCTAGACCTCTCGTTTGTATCTCACCATAAAAAGATTGGAGGACCCACTAGCAGTCACAAAGAGTTTGTTACCCACTGATACTGACCATGTTGAATGACCTTGCGCACGAATTGGGAATTGCTAAGACCCTCCGCGGGAGGGGTGGGGGTGGGAGGGAAGGATCCCGCAGCTAATATGATCGAGCGCGAAGACCCCGCGCCTCCTGCAGGGTTGGCTGCGGGCCTTGCCAGACTTGACCGACGGGAGAGCTCCCTCCGTGCCTTACGTGGGGGAGACACCGAGTTGCGGGGCCCCAACTTCGACCGTAAATTATTGCCTTATTTTGTGAATGGGTCCACATTTACTGAAGGATTGCGGCGTTGGGGAAGCTCCGGGTTATATGTAGCCGAGGTGTTGTGGTACAACCGGCAGATGCTTGGCGGCCTCGTGAAATCTGCCGAACGGCTAGGCACGCGAACCGCGAAAGTGGCCGGCGGTCTTCGTATCCGGGTGCAGTTGGTTCGTTGTTACGATAGTGAAAAATGTTCATGGTCCGCGTAACTCGGCGCCGTCTAACTCCGAACTGTATGAGAGATAGGACACGAGCCCGTCTGAGAGAACCGAAGCGCAGGGATCCATGTGTGTTCGAGCTTTCCTACCGTTGTCAAGCTTCCTTTCTAACGCCAACTAGGGCTTGTCCGGGTGTTACAATCCCCAAATGCAGGGACTGAGCCTCAAGCTTGGTTGGCTTGGGTGCGCCTTCTTCGGAGCATACAACTTGCCGACGACCACTTTCCTGGCTTTTCTGTTCTCACCACCTCAGCCAAAGAAATCATCTAAATTCCTTAATTACCTTCCCGGCTACCTACACTAGTACGTCAGTACGGGCGGCTGGCTTTGATTATTTGTTCATTCAGTATTGCGCTTCTCGGTTGTGGCTCCTTCATCTCGTCCAGTGTCATCGCCGACTGCGACCCTTCTCGTCCCGTATCGTCGCCGCCTCGCCGCTTTAGTGTCACCTCTACACCACCATGTCAAAGACGAGCAATGGGTAAAGCAACGAGCAATGCGTAAGGCAATGTTGCGACGTCGTCGCCTATATAACATTCAACCTTCGCGATTCGAGTGCCGCCCTCCCTTTCCCACTAGACTTCACTTATTTTTGTGATCACGAATACGGGGTGTTCGTTGTTAGACTTGTCGCATGACAGAGGTAATGACCTTTCTTGAGCATCATCTCATAACTTGACTGTATCCTGGAATGCTACCAACATATAGTGAAATACTTCGAAAAGATACCGATAACTTGGCCTTAGATTTTCTGCTTTATGTGACTAAGTATCGTGCCTCTACTAGCCTGCTAAGAAACCCTCCAAGCGCCATATGCCAATAAAGACGGCGACGATGGTTAGAAGCTGCACACGGCGGCACCGTTACTTGCGCTGGACCATCAGCTCTTGGAGATAGCTCTTATGCCGGCGGCACTAACCAGGAACGGTGATGAGCGATGCAGGCGCGTATCTGTCTCCGTCACTTGAGCAGAATTGTCGTATGGATGGTCCTGCGAGAGACCCTTTGCAAGCCCTACGGTCTTCCAGGTGTGAACACTTCCTGATCGGGATAGAAGAATTGATCCCTCGATTCCTAGCCCTTATATGTCCCAGCAATGTCCATGGACCACACCAACTCCGACCGCGTGGCGCTATAGCACTCTCTTATTCAGAATGTGTGTTTTGTTTCGTTATCGTATGGGTTATTCCTGACGACAAACGTTGAAATGTTGCAAGTCATCTTCAAAGTATAACATCGGTCGGGTTCAAGGTCCAATCCAGCCTTCCTGGCAGGACTTAGCCTGGCCGGTGGCGGGCACTATCCCACAAAGAGCCCTGTCTGAGACCACTCTAGCCAGGCTGGCTGATACTGCATGTCCTGACCGAGGTACGGAGCATCTGTTTGATGGCCAACCTCCCGGGATCTGAAGCCGAGGAAAATTTGTATCATACAGGCGCCGAAAATAACAAGCTCTTGCAGTGTGGCAGCCTCGAAAAGTCCGAGGATAGTTCAAGGGAGATCCACGTGCTTACAGTGACCTAACCCAGGGTTTACGTCAGTTTATACGGGAAACCGCAGAGGCGCTTTTTGATTTGAGATGGCAGGCTTGTTTTTGCCGGTTCTCCACACGTTTAGGCCCACGCCAGTGTGCGAGAAGGGACGCAAATAGCGTAGATGCAGCGAGAAGCGCGTCCGATAAATAATCACCCACCGATACGGCAATGCTTCGAATCGAACCGTATCAGGGAGATTGACTTATAACAGATAAGGTTGGGTTAGTGAAGCTCACATCTTACCATGAGGGCCGGAAATACAGGTAATATAGCTCATATATACCTAATGGAAAGTCTACCTAACACTTACAGCGGTTATAAGGCTAGCCCATGTCAGAATCGACAGGACCAGACCCATGACATCAATCTCACCAACAGCAAGGTGTATAACAGAGTTTTGTAGGCCATCAACGTTCAAAGCATGTACGAATAATGACTTGTAAACTAGAAACCCGTGTCACCATAAACTGAAAGAGATTCATCGGACTCGTAGCTCCAACAGGAAAGGGAAATCAACCCCCGTCACTGCTCCCGAGACCAACGGATTATGGTTTTTGTCGTGTGCCACGAAGTATCATGCTTGTCATTAGGAATTGCAGCGGATGCAAATCCCCATTATCCTCTTTGGCAAAGGACTACCAAACATCCCCTCACCCAGTATCCCGTGTTACGAGATTGGGAGTAAAAAGAAAGTTCTTGATATTTCCGCTGCGTTTAACTTCTACGACACTTATCAACTTACAACACTACAAGATCCAATGAAACCATATTTAAGAAATGTTTGAAGAGATGCACGATAGGGGAAGATGCATTCATAATCGAGCCGTAGGATTCCTGGATTGTATGGTTTCAAGATGACAATGCAATTTGGATATAGTTGCTACGTTTATCCTCAATGTTTCCACTATGGCTCGACGTGCTAGCCTCTCGCTCTTGAGCGATGTTATGGGTAGACGAGAATGCGTAGCTCCTTAGCATTTAGACACAACGTACCTTGGCTAAGTCCCTCTGAATCTCCACAACTGGATGTATGACACTATTAGAAACTCGTCATGGTAAGCCTAGCCTGACAAGTATTACAGTGTATTCCGAGATGACTGTCTACCAACGCTGAACAGACGGCCTCCCGACTTCGAACACCCTTTTTATTATGGGCGTTGGCTTTGCTCGTAGGACTGGGTCGAAGGAGCCCGAGAGGAAGGTATGTTCCTGAATTCGGGGGCTGCCCGATACGCTGGGCGTCCGCCGGCCCACGACGGCTGTGGCAGATGCGTTGCAACCATTCGGAGGCGCCAAGTTATTGGATGGCCATGCGATTCATGCCGTCATGGAGCCCTCTTACCCGATGCAGGAGGTCTCGTGCCTGGTCGGGATGAATTTCGCCGGAACTCCCATGTCAATCATCGACGGATCCGGTATAATGCCCGATCCGCCACGCGAACCAGCCGGCGCTAGCACCAACCTGGAATTGATCGATGGCCGATCGAAGCCCCTTGGGCATGGACATTTCTTCTGGCGAGATTACCATCTTTTTAGCTTACCGGTTATCAAACACACAGAAGAATAGTGATGTGCCGCCGAGCCATCACTTGTGGGGTCCTAATGTCGCGTATTTCCCCCCGTGGGGCAACACGCTCCTTTCGCGTAAACCCAGATCGCGCGGCGCAAACTGGCCCCTGGTCTTGCCAAGAAAGGAAAATGCGGATCGGGTGGTAGGCTCTTCATTTGACGGGTTGTATAACGGCTGCAACGGTGGGCACATGACGTATGTCTTGGTGAAATGCTACTCCCCACGCTGGACAAACCGAGGCATGCGATCGAGAGCTGGGGGAGATGAATAGCGCTGCGATGTGGTTTGCGGCTTTGATATCAACTAGGTGGGTTATAGCTCAGATGGCGCCCCGGTTATAATAAATAACTGCGTTCCCCGTGGTACCTTCCCGTCGTGGACCGCCCCGTGACCGGCGATGCCCCTTGTCCCTTCCACGCTCTAAGGGCCCCCCTGATATCGATCCACTCAAATATTTCCCTCAATTCGTTTGGAGTCCTATTCCGCCATCTCGGAACATCGACTGCTGCTGAATTGGGCTCAGGGCGTCATCAGCAATGGGCAATTCCAGCTCGCAGGTCAGCAACTATGTTGCCGCACCGTACTATCCCGCCCCGTATGGTGGCTGGGTCAGCAGCTGGGAGCAGAGCTATTCCCAAGCAAAGGATCTTGTCGACCAAATGACACTGGCGGAGAAGACTAATATCACCTCTGGGACCGGCATCTTCATGGGTACGCACACCGCCTAGGCCTTAATTGATGTCTTTTCCTCAACTAACGATGCGCAGGGTATGCAGACCACTCTTGTTTTGATCAATTATGCTAAGAAAATGTATTGACTTCTCCCCAGACGCTGCGTTGGCAACTCAGGAAGCGCCGAGCGCGTCGGCTTCCCCCAGCTCTGCCTGAACGATGCCCCCAGCGGTGTCCGTCAAGCCGACTTGGTAACGGCCTTTCCACCTGGTATCACTACCGGCTCAACATGGGATAAAGATCTCATGTACCAGAGGGGCGTGGCCATGGGTGAGGAATTCCGCGGGAAAGGTGTCAACGTCTACCTTGGGCCTTCGGTGGGTCCGTTGGGGAGGAAGCCGAAGGGCGGTCGGAATTGGGAGGGATTCGGTTCCGATCCTGTTCTGCAGGCTGTGGCGGGGGCTCAGACGATCAAGGGCGTGCAGGAACAGGGCGTCATTGCCACGATTAAGCACATTGTTGGGAACGAACAAGAGATGTACAGAATGTACAATCCGGTCCAGACCGCATACAGCGCGAATATTGGTAAGAACGTTGCATTCTCGAAAGGATCAAAAAGTAGGGAACAGATGGCAGTAAAGCTGGTATACTAACCAACCTCAGACGACCGCACCCTCCACGAAGTTTACATGTGGCCCTTTGCCGAGGGCGTGCGTGCGGGCGTCGGCTCCGTCATGACGGCATATAATGGAGTACAATCATCCCTCCAACTAAATCTCAACTCCCGCTAACCCCCCCAGGTCAACGGTTCTGCGGCCAGTCAAAACAGCATGCTCATCAACGGCATCCTAAAGGACGAGCTAGGCTTCCAGGGCTTCGTCATGTCCGACTGGATCTCCCACATGTCGGGCGTCGACTCCGCCCTCGCCGGCCTCGATCTCAATATGCCTGGTGACACCCAGGTGCCCCTCTTCGGCTACAGCTACTGGATGTATGAGCTCAGCCGCTCCGTCCTTAACGGCTCCGTCCCCGTCGACCGCCTCAACGACATGGCCACTCGCATCGTCGCAGCCTGGTACCAATTCGGTCAAGACAAGGACTACCCTGAGCCGAACTTTTCGACGGCCACGAGGGAGAGGGAAGGGCTTTTGTATCCGGCTGCGGTGCCATTCTCGCCGAGTGGAATCGTAAATGAATTTGTGGATGTGCAGGGGGAGCATTATCTTGTAGCGAGGCAGGTGGCGCAGGATGCGATTACGCTGCTGAAGAACGACGGCGAGCTGCTTCCGCTGGATGGGTCGCAGTCGCTGTCGGTATTCGGGACGGGTGCGGAGGAGAATCCGGATGGGCCTAATGCTTGTGCTGATAGGAGTTGCAACAAGGGGACACTGGGGCAGGGCTGGGGATCGGGGACGGTGGAGTACCCTTACTTGGACTCGCCGATCGAGGGTATCCGGAATCGGACGGATAACGTCACGCTGTACGCCACGGATAGGTTCCCGGATGTCCCCACGCCGAGTGAGGACGATATCGCCATTGTGTTTATTACCTCGGACTCTGGCGAGAACCAATACACCGTTGAGGGAAACCATGGCGACCGGGATGCTTCCGGTCTACACGCATGGCACGGCGGCGACGAGCTTGTGAAGAAAGCTGCAGAAACATACGATAACGTCATTGTGGTTGTTCACACCGTCGGTCCTGTTGTCATGGAAGAGTGGATCGAGCTCCCCAGCGTCAAGTCTGTTCTCTTCGCACACCTTCCGGGACAAGAGGCTGGGGAGTCACTAGCCAATGTCCTGTTTGGAAACGTCTCGCCTAGCGGCCACCTGCCATACAGCATACCGAAAGAGGAGTCGGACTTCCCGGAGAGTGTCACGGACTTGATAAACAGCGGTTCCAAGGAGGAGCTTCAGGACGATTTTGTCGAGGGACTGTGAGTTCGAGAGAAAGGCATCCGTGAATATTTATCGGCTAATAATCTCCGCGCAGGTACATTGACTATCGGTATCTCAATAAGGCAGGGATAAAGCCGCGGTATGCGTTCGGCCACGGCCTTAGCTACACCAACTTTTCCATCACAGATCCGAGCATCACGCAGGTCACGGAGATGAGTCGTTTGCCTCCCACACGACCTGAGAAGGGATCAATCCTCGACTACTCCGGTCCCATCCCCGACGCCTCGGAAGCCATCGCCCCGGATGGCTTCCAGAAGATCTTCCGATACATCTACTCCTGGCTACAGCCCCATGAGGCTGAGGAGGCCGTCAAGCGCGGCGGGAACCACACTTACCCTTATCCTGAGGGCTACAGTGAGGAGCAAAAGCCCGGTCCTCGATCTGGAGGCAGTGAGGGAGGAAACCCAGCTCTCTGGGACACGGCCTACACCGTCTCCGTCACGGTCCAGAATTCGGGGCCCACCTACTCCGGCAAGGCCGTCGTACAAGCGTACGTGCAGTTCCCAGAGGGGACGCCTTATGATACGCCAATCATCCAGCTGCGAGACTTTGAGAAGACCAAGGAGCTCGGGCCCGGGGAGGAGGAGACGGTTGAGGTGAGGCTTACGCGGAAGGATCTGAGCGTATGGGACGTGGAGGTACAGGACTGGGTTGTGCCAGAGGGTGCGTTCAAGATTTGGCTTGGGGAGGCGAGCGATGATTTGCACGTAGTGTGCTCTTCGGACGCGTTGAATTGTGAGGAGGATGCAGAGAGCCCAGTGTAAAACGGTGGGCATTTACGGAATCTTTGTGAGAGAAACTACATATGAATACGGGCAGTGCTACGCCCGAGACGTAATTTATAATAACAACTTTTATTTGTGGTATCTTTACTAGTCTCTTTCAAATCGTGACAACCCAGGATCTTGCGTACGGCAAGTTTACCATACCCCCTAGATACTCGGACCTGGAGGGGCGGCATTAGCCCCAGTCTTCAAGAGATGTAAGTGAAGGAAAATCCAAGGTATACGGGTTAGGATCTGATATCACTGCCTAATTGACCAAATAGCAGGATACAGTGAGAACAGTTGGAAAATGGATATAAATTTTCCTCTCCTGGAAATAACCCTATATTCTCAATGGCTTCTTCGATCGGTATCGTTGCGACCCTCGAGGAGCCAGACAGGACGATAAAACGATGACGCGTCTAGTGCGCAATACGCGGATCGCCCCACCTGAAAGGGCCATTATTGCCTGCCCGGGGTTATGCGAAAACTCGGCATGCAGGGCCCTTTTCTCTCCCAGTCATATTGTACCCCACACCACCACATTCGTCGACCTCCCAGGCGAAGAAACGAGCCAGTGTCTGCCAAGTTAGCCAAGGGTTTTCCCTTACTCCCTACCCATATCTGCCATGCGGCGAACCCACAGGAAATCCAGGTTCGGCTGCAGGGTTTGCAAGCAGCGCCACATAAAATGCGACGAATCGAAGCCGTCCTGCCTCAATTGCCTCGCAGTGGAGAGGAGGTGCTCGTACCTCGACGGTGTCACCCTCCCCTCGACAACTTCAGCCGGGCGCTCGCCCCGTCCTTCTCTCCCGCCGTATTCGGTCCCCCATCATGATGCGGCGCTGGGCGAGGGCTACACTATCATACACCTCGAGCTCTTGCATCACTTTGAGCACTCCCTCGCGCACGACATGAACCCATTTAAGCCCGGGACAGACGCAATGCTCAGGCGCACTGTTGCCGAATCCTTTGCCTTTCCATTTCTTATGGACGAGCTTCTTGCCCTCTCGTCAGCTCACAAGAGCACCCTCGATGCAGCCCGCAGGGAGACTTACATTGCAGAGGCTACGCGCTTGCAGACCCGTGGCCTTTCGCGCTTTAACGCCATGCAACCTGAGCTCTCGGACGAGAACTGCGTGGCAGTGTTTATGTACTCCGCCCTCCTAGGTCTACATGTGTTGTTTGACACGTTCTCCTTGCAGAGCGACTTTGACGCTGTGATGGCTAAGTTCGTGCAGTGCCTCAGTCTGCACAGCGGGATACGTACTATCGCGGCGCGCTCGTGGGAGAAGATCCATAGCGAGCTGCTGGGGGGCGATGAATCACACCTGGCACCCCTTGGGCCAGTACAACTGGACGACGAGTGTGCGCCAGTCTGGGATTTACTTGAGCAGAGCGACCTAGGTGACGAAGAGAGGGGGTACTGCCAGAATGCCACCAAGGCGCTACAGTTCATCTTCTCCCCGCAGCGCAAGCGTGACCTCCGAGGGGCCCTGGCGATACAAGAGTGGGCCGTTAGGGTGCCCAGCGGATATGTTGGACTCCTGAACCAAAGAAGGCCTGAGGCGATGGTTATCTTGGCGTACTACGCGGTTCTGCTTCATCGTGATAGGGACTGCTGGGCCATTGGCGATACCGGGGCATATCTTATTCGGTCTGTTACGAGGCATCTCGGAGATGGGTGGGCGAGGTGGCTGGAGTGGCCGAATAGGGTGCTGGAGGAGTAGTTATGCGACCCAGTCGCCTGCCAGCAACAGCTTAGACCCGTAGCAATGCAAAGACCGATTAAATTCGCGTTTCTGGTGGGGTTTCTAGGACGCAGGGAATCTTGGCCTCGAAATGAATGGTAATTAATGCCAATACCCATTTCTGAACGGCCTGGAGATGAGAGGCTCGCCGGAATCACGGCAAAGGACTCTGTAGTCTCATTGTTCGTGTGGCTGCTCCTGGAGAAAAGGAGCGTCGTTGCGATCATGCGAGCATCATCAGCGCGCCGTCCGACTGGCAGTTGCAGGGATGCGGAAGGGAGACGAAGCTCCGGCTTGCATACAGTGATGTACCCATATGGTCGCACGCCGTAGCTACTTTGGTCACACTGGTCGCAGCGTAGTTGCGGACGACTCTTGACAACCAAACTGAGACTGATATCATGATGCCGAGGGACAAGGAGCGAAGAAAAGCCCCGCCAAGGTCGGCAGTCTCCTATGGAAATCGTCCAAGTCACGGTTCAGCGCGCTGCTGAGTCGGATGCGAAGCCACTGGCGATCCATGTTCGAGTAGCGTGTTCTTCGCATGCCAGTGAAGACACAAAGGAGAGAGCCCAGAGAGCGGCTTACCGGAAGCAGAGTCGGTAAAGCATGACAACGATGCGCGGGAGCGAAAGCCGGTGAGGCAAGAGAAGATATTCATGCAAGAGGAGCGGGAACAGCCATCGCATCAATGAGAGCAAGTTTCCACGTACCTTGCGGGAATTCTCCGGGACCTGAGCGCGTTGGAAGAAGATCAGAAAGGTTCGCAGTTCGGCAACTACGAAGATAGTTAATTTGACCTAGTAATGTACATTCCATACCCATATGTAGATCGGATTTATTCGCAGTTTTTGGAGTGGCTCGATGTGCTGAATTATGCTAAGCCACTGGAGAAAGCCTGTATCTTACGGCTACGAGGAAAATCCCTAGTCTGGATTACAGGTGACACTGCTAACAGATGATAACGCCATAGTCCATTGGGCGAAAATGAGGCCCGGTGAGTGTAGCACGGGTCCCCGCATCCATATACGGGACTTAAATTTGCGCTATCCGGGAAGGCGGAGGGTGGTATTGAGACGGAGAAGATCATCGCTCTTCCCCAGTCTACGCCTACACCATCACGCTGCCTTAGAAGGAGATACGTTTAACGTGTCTCCGTGGCATAGATCGGAAACAGAACTACGCCCTCGTTGAGTGCCCGACCGGGGTAGCCACCACGGTTGTCGAGAGGAACGAAGTATTCGTGTCTTCGATGCGTCATCGACGCCGCAAATCAATACTCTTGTGCCTAATCCAAATAAAAGGCAGGCTGACAGGTTGGGCTATAGTCAGGAGTGGGAGGTCAGTCAGTACAGCCTCTTTGTGTCGAGTCAGAAGCTGCCTCCTGTGGACGTAACGGCGAGTTCAGAGCCTATCCCGGCAGTGAAGGTTCGTTATCGTATGGGTTATTCCTGACAACGAATGTTGAAATGTTGCAAGTCATCTTCGAAGTATAACATCGGTCGGGTTCAAGGTCCAATCCAGCCTTCCTGGCAGGACTTAGCCTGGCCAGTGGCAGGCACTATCCCACAAAGAGCCCTGTCTGAGACCACTCCAGCCAGGCTGGCTAATACTGTATGTCCTGACCGAGGTACAGAGCATCTGTTTGATAGCCAACCTCCCGGAATCTGAAGCCGAGGAAAATTTGTATCATACAGGCGCTGAAAATAACAAGCTCTTGCAGTATAGCAGCCTCAAAAAGTCCAAGGATAGTTCAAGGGAGATCCATGTGCTTACAGTGACCGAACCCAGGGTTTATGTCAGTTTATACGGGAAACCGCATCGACACACTGCTCTCTGCTCCAATCCGTCCAATTACACCCAAAGGGGGAAAGTAGGACATATCTGGGCCACAGGGTCTCTGCTTTATATGGCCCTGGGGAAAGTAGAAGTGAAGAGAAACGGCCGGCTGTACTATAACTAGATGACAAACGCCGCTTTATATTCTAGCATTAACTTTCTTAATAGAGCAGGAAATTCCATTTAAACCATACCAAAGCTGAATATAAGACGTTAAAATGCTGCTAGTTAGGCAGTCTTTATTACATTACCATTCAGGTTTTCCGGGCGGCTGTCTCGGGATCTCGCGCCCTCAACTTCTTCATTAAGTCCTTCACTCTTGGGTCCCCACCATCAGCAATTAGGTCGATAGGCCGCCGTTTACGATCATCTTCGGCATTCACGTTTGCTCCTAGCTCAATTAGCGTCCGCGCGGCGGCAAAAGAGCGATAAGCGATGGCCGCGTGCAGCGGCGTCCATCCAGAATCGCCTTTGCACCGGATGTTCAGGTCCGCACCGCCATGTTTAAACATGTACCGGAGCAGCTTTGAGTTGTTGCAGATAGCGGCCCAGTGGACTGGACTGCGGAGACGGCCGTTTAGGTGGTTGACGTTGGACCCAAAGTCGATCAGGACCTTCGCGCTCTCGAGGAACTCCTCCGCACAGAGCCCTTGTAAGGCAATGCTACCTATTTTGAGAGAAGCGTTAGACTCGGAGCGCGTCAGAGAGTACAAGGTGTTCCCGTCTGCCGTAGTGTCTAGGCTTACCGGAGGGGTATTTCCAGTCTGGATCCGCTCCCTCATCGAGGAGCAGCCGAACCATATCGGAATCATGCATACGCCTTCCGGCAGTTGAAATTGCGGTAGTTCCCGGAGTGAAGTCAACAAATAATGGCCGATGCCAGTTGATATCCTGGCGGAGACGGCGGCGGACTTTTACCGAGAGAAAGTCGTTCTTATCGGCACCATACCGGAGAAGAATTTGGACTGACGGCTTGTGCTGTCGGAGGATGGCATGATGAACTGGTGAGATGCCTTCGTGTGGTTAGTGGTCCGACAAGCAAGAAGAAATTTTGGAAGAGATGCTCACCGCATGCGTCGGGCACATTGGGATCGAAGCCGGCATCGAGCAATACGCGGAGCGCAGTATCAGCGTTTCGTTCAATCGCCTCATGGACAAGGAAAGGCCCCTTGGAGTTATCCAACCGTTCATTCAAGGCGGTTAGTAAGTTATTTAAACCGACACGGTCATGACTGGACTGCATGATGTCCAACAGCGCTGAAATGAAGTTCTCTAGCGCGCAGCCTCTCTTCACGAGAAGCGTCGCTACTCCGTGTGACTCGCCTCTCATCGCTACCCTGAAAGGAGAAGTGGACTGGTTATCCTTGGCGTTAATATCTGCTCCATGATCGAGGAGAGCTTCAGCTATGGTGACATCATCGTAGATGGCACAGAAGTGGAGTGCGGTACGTCCGTCTGGGGATCGCTCAGACGGAGAAGCGCCGAGGGAGATAAGTTTCAGGGCCTGTTGTGCATTGCCTGCCTGAGCGGCTTGCAGAACCGTGGATATTTCGTCGAGGACACTTTCTGATGCGGGCGTGGCAACATCTGCGTCGTTCTCAAAGGGGCTGGTCAAGTCCTTAGCCAACGGCGAGAAAACGGAGACACCGGGTAGGTGATATGTACTTCTCGTTCACCGTCGGAGGTGCTAAGCTATTAGCGTTGGGGTATTCTTGGAAGAACTTCCTCATAGGCAGCCCAGTGTCAGTTCCGTTAGAAATGGAAGTCCGTCTCTCCCCAGACGCCGACACACTCTCTAGATCATCCTCGAGCCGCCTCTGAAGCCTGCGCGCCCTCTCAATATTCTGAAAGTTATCGACAATTTTGTCGTAGCCGCGAGCCATGTCAACCTTGATCTCCTGCAGTCCTTTGCCCGTTAAATATCTGCAACCCGGTTAGTCTCTACCACGTGGGACTACTCCCTCATGTGAGGAGAATGATGACGCACGCATTCAGGGCTGTGATAGACAGTTGGAGACCGGCCTTCGAGTCTCTCAGCCTGTCTCTCAAGTTCCGTATCTCACCCTTTCTCATCGTCCAACTGATAATGCGTATCGGACTCCTTCTGCCGCTTTCCCTGGATAGAAATTGATTCAATTGCGCCTTGATGGCATCCATGATTTCGCGGCAGCGCTCGAGGCAGTCACCGACCGTCTCGGCCAATGGCGCATCCTCCAGTCGCAGCGGATGCTTGACCAAGACGTCATGGGCGGACTGAACTAGCGTCGAGAGACTCTGCAACTCAAGCTGCAGATCGATTATGTCGTCTGGCGCGTCACGTATCGAGGCCGTGAGCGTCGTCAGCTTGCGCGCCGCCATGGCCGTAAAGGCCAGGATGCCAGTGATGCCTGCCACGACAGACAGCGGGTCCGACATGATCGTTCTTCGACGTGAACCCTAAGTAGTTAGTCTGCTCTCTTGCATCAATCGCCAAGGGCTTAAGTCGTTTAGACTCTTCGAAAGCGAAGCTAACCGAGGTCCTTATAGGTCAAGTTCTTTCAAGTCGCGCAATCATTTAAAGTGGAAGGTAACGGGAATCATGTGGGGACATTCGTCAGGCAGCTTTCAAGCAACTGTGATATCCCCAGGCTCGGACCGATATTACGCCGGTGCGGGGGCCAAGATTGTCTGTCAACGGACGGTCCAGTTCATGACAGATCGGCGAGCCAGGAAAAATGCATCGTGGAGAAAGTACAAGGAAGTTCCAGTCTATCTTAGAGCCTCTATCAATGGACTCCAGTAGCGTCGAACACGATCAGAGGGGTGAGGGTGGGAACAATTCGTCTCTGCGCCAAGCTTCACGTTTTGCCCCGCCAGCATATTTGTGGGGAAGACATCCATGCATTCATTGGTGGAGAGACCGGCAGACTACAAAATTACTCCAGGCCCTTCCGAGCCAGGGTGGAACCATCCAGGATAACACGCGGATACCCCCCCCACCTTCCCAATCGTCGCAGCCCTGAAACTAAAGGCCAGCCAAGATCGAAGTATACACGGACGAAGATACGCGCTTTTTTTTTCAGCGTTGGTACGAACACTCCCTGTGTCTTCCATTATCGGAGGACCGGACAAGTGTTAAATAATTCAGATTAAGCTCAGTCTATTCTCTATTAAATGGAACTTTTAGTCGGTATTGGTAGAAGATCTAAGGAAACCACTGTTATCAAACTAGTTTGCCCTGAAAGATAACTAGGGGCGGCACTGTGGAGACAGTGGCACTAATTCACTCAATAAAGTAGTCTAAACCCGAGAACTAGGCTGCTTTTCCCGTATATTCCGGGCTTCTCTAGCTCCTAGGACAAGGTAATTAGTCCATTAGCCTTCTAGGATATCAGTCTTGTCTATACTATGCCGGTTGGCTAGTTAGATGGCTGTGATATTTGGGAAATACAGGTAGTAGATCTAGGCCCTGATATTGTTAGTAGACGCCCTGTTAATACGCTGGGAAAGGATAACTCTGGCTATTTGGATCTCAATAGAAGGATTCTGACCTAGAAATGCTTAGAAATAATTCTTCCTAAGAGCCTAGGGGCCTCTTTATAGCTATAGGATTGATTCACTTAACAATCTCCAACCTGGTGATACGTCGGCGGTAGGCCTATGGCAGCCTGGATCTGTATCTAATTTCTAAAAAGTTTTACTTTGTCTGAGATAGCTTCTGAAAGCTAGAAAATGCCTTATCCTTAGGTTGGATCCCTTAGAACCTGCGTTGAAGAATAGCCCTTGGAACACCCTATGAACCCGAAGTTTTGCAAAGAGACTGGCCGTTTGCAATAGACTCTAGGGCCTGATTAACTTTATATTCAGTACGGAAAGGCATACATGAATAAAGTAGTTTTATCCAAGATTTGGAAATACTTTCAGTTAACTTTGTAAATATATCGTAGGTCGAAAAAAGTGAGCTGAAGTGGACCACATGTCAAGAGGAGAACATGCATGAATATCGAGCTTCCTTTCGAGGCTAACTACCTATACGGTTGATTAACGAAGGGCAAGATGCTAAGGGGCTCTACGTGTAACCCTGTTCGGATTCGAAAGCTTCAGAGGGTACAGAGGTAACCGCAGCTACACGGCGAACATGTTAACCGCTCACCTCATTACAATAATAATCTATCTATAGTAAGCCGTAAACATGTCACCCTAATATCCTATTAACTACTATAAACCCGCAACCTATCTATATCTCCCCCAACACTCCCCTCCCACCTTCCCATCGTAAACCCCCCCTGAGAGGGCACCTTCGTCGGCAGCCGAACCGAATCCTTCTCCGGCTCAATCAAGTGCCTATACAGCACCCGACTGTTCGCCGGGCTCGTCAACAGCAACTTAAAACAGCATCCATACTCCATCGTCCAGCTCACAATCTCCATCAACTCCCTCATCACAATCTCGCTCTCCTCAAGCAAGGACTTATTTTCTTCGAAAATGGTCACGCCATCGAGAATGCAGAATACTATTTTGTGCTGCGGGAGCTGGCCTACGAGCAGGTAGAATATTTTGCAGAGGTCTGCGATGCTGACGAGATTCGCTGCTTGGATTCGGCGGACGACGTGTAGGCCGAAACCTGGGTACGCGAGGAGCAGTTGGCTGATGAGACTGCGCATCATGCCGCCGACACCAAAGTCGAAATCGTCGGGGTTCGAGTGTGGGCCGCAGAAGAAGGAGAGCACCAGCACGGGGCTGATATGATGTTGGTTTTTGAGCACCGAAGCCTGGATCGAATCGGCTAGTTTCGCGGCGATGAAGGATGTTGACTTTCGGTTCCGAGGGGCGTTGAAGTTGAGAAAGAGGGCGGAAGACGTAACTTCGGTGATCCAGCGCTGAAGCTTTGGGGACTGCATGGCTGCGAGGAGACGGTCTTGGTCATGTCGTGGGATTTGCCATACGCCGCGTAGGCTGGCGGCGATGTCGGCTTGGATCACTGAGCTATCGTAGTCGAAAGCAGACATGAGTGCGTCTTGTACGCCGGGGATATCTAGCATAGGAAATCAGTTTTAGAGCTAATAGTCAGATCGGGTGATAGGGTATTACCTCGTATGAGCTTTGATTCGGATTTTGCTCTACGAATAGGAAGATTTGGACCTCTTACTGCTAAATATTAGTCAAGCTAAGTACGCATAGACCGTTCGAAGTATCCAACTTACTATCCTGGGTCCGCGAATCCATCCTCGAATTGCTACTCAAAAACTCGGCCAGAATATTGGTCAAATCCGCAACCTGCGACTTCACCTGCCTAAGTTCACACTGTAAATCCCCAGCTTTCGACTGAAATTCACCTCTAAAATCCCGCAAGTCATTGCTAGAATTGTTGAGGTACCCGACGAGTGCTTTGTGGTTCTGGTCCTGCTGGTTGGTCTGAGCCTGCACCATTTGGGATGTATTTACGATTCGCTCATAGGAGCAGAGGCTGACGGCGCGGTTGAATCGGTCGGCTTCTTGGCGGACGTTGTGGAGGAGGTCGTTGAGTCGTTTGGGGTAGGAATCCTGCTTTAGGATGCTTTCAAATAGGGTTTCTAGGCGTAAGTTAGTTTAAGCTATGGTAATAATAACTATGTGAAGGGAAGAAGTACTCATGGCTTTTTCTTTATACCACACGACAATGTGGTGAAGCGCCGCTATAATCGCAGAGTAGAGTGCCGCGCTGGCTTGATGAAGATCTTTCGACCGTTTGAATATGCTCAGAACCATATGCGTGCATTTAAGCAGGATCGGAATCTCAGCCAGTGCTTCGCAAATATCAGATCTCAGATCCTGTAAACGTGCGGCAGCCTATGGAGAAAAACTATTAGGAACGGATCTCATCAATGATTCCGAGAAGACGGCAGTACAGACCGCGAAAATGAGCTTCAACCCTCCACACAGAACAGAGAAATATTCCGACCCGGAAGGCAGTAGACTCGCCCAAGCTTCAAAAGCCTTGCTATTTCGTCCAAAGCTGCGGAGGCTCTTTCGAATCTTGCCCCACATCCCGGACGCATCGTAATAGGCATCTTCTGCCCGCTGAACCTCTGTTAAGACATCGTCCCAGGTATGAACGGACTTGTTGGTCAATTCTGTTTTGAATTTTGACCCGGTAGTGGTGCTTTCGTACGCTTCCATGGCTAGTTCGAAGCGTTGCTTTTCGCGTTCGGCATCACCGTATATTTCTTCACTGCTGGATGTCAGGCCAGTAGAGGGATGAGACAGAGGGGATATCATACAGAGAAACGTCATAATTTTCGTCGTCGTCGTACGAAGCCACTGGGGCCGAGACGACGCCTCCCTGGGGTCCCACCACCACAGCGTTCGACAACGTCGCTTGAGGTTCATCGTTTGGGGGTTTCAGAAACGTGGTTGTTGCCTCGCCTTCATCTCTCACAGCTGTAATAGCGGGGTGAATATCGCGACGGAGTCTTCTGCGGAGATATGTGTCCAAGAGGCCGCCCAGACGTCGGCTTGAAGTGGACATTTTTACCTAATATAGCGCAAATTACTACCTGATTATACGGCTGCATGTTTAACTTACAGGCGCTCTTGATAGTTCTCTCAAGGCGTGATCGCCCGGAAACGGAAATGCAGTATGATTATCGAGGCTTGGCGTGTACTGTACTCTCGACGTCACGTCGACGAGGCGTGTTCTTCTGCAACCGGTGTGTTGTGTCATGAAGTTTAGGAGATAAATAACGGGCGGTTTCATCTCTTCAGCCCAGCAGTCAAGACGGTCCGCTCAGCGCCGGTTCATTGCCGGCAAGCCTTCAGTTTCAATCCCGGGGACGTCAGCCACACTACAGCCGCCTATCATCTGACTTCTCCAGAACATGAAATATATGCAGAGAGCAGCATCTCTGCCTTACTCTTATTTGACGAGATTCTGTAGTAGTGGCTGCAAAGGGAAATAATAGCGAGGGTCAGAAAAGGGGAAACTTGAACACGTCATTGTTGGTGGGCGCTGAGGTTGGGCCAGCCTATTGTATTAGCAAGCCTGAACTTGGCTAAAAAGCCTTCACCTGATTCGTTAGGATCTAAGCCTCAATGCCCAAAGCCCTCAGCCGCACTACAGTCGCCCTATCGTATGACCTCTCTGGAAAAGAAATATTGCAGAGTGCAGCATCTCTACCTGCTCCTATTTGACGAAGCTCTGCAGCAGTGGCCGCAAAGGGAAAATCATAGCGAGAATCAGAAAGAGGGGAAACCCGAACACGTCATTTTGGGTGGGTGCTGGACGCCGAGGCCAGAGTTAAGGCCCGTTTCAACTTCGCTGTCCACCCAACATTGTTCGTTCTAGTGGGTAAATTAAGATAGAAGCTCTTGTAAGGAGTAGAAAAGGTCCATCCCCTTTCTTACAATTGATGATATCTGGGGTCGCTTTCACCTATTGTATTTACTTGCCTTAAAAACATGTCTTTGAGAGAGGCCCATCCTCCTGCTCCTCCGACAGAGCCCGTCGAGAAAGTCGATGCCGAAAGTCTCGCTGTCGATGTTTGCGAGCATTGTGGCAGTAAACCTACTCTTCCTCTCCGTCAATATGGCAGCGACGTAACTTTAGTCGGGGCCCTTCCACAGTCTGCCAAGGGGTCAAACGATGCTGGAATGGAACCACCATCACCCCCGCTCGGGTGCGTGACCAAGCCAATTTTCTCTCTCGAAAAGTTGCTGACAATTGAATGCAGAATAAATACGACAAACGACACTAAGAGAGCAGCCGCCGACTCACACTCGGAAAAGAAGGAACCACCCCCTCCAGAAGTGATCCAAGAAGTTAAAATCACGAGGGTTCCCCCAGAGGATTGGCGACAAGTCAAGAAAACGCGCCAGACCGATCCTCACCAAAGCGTTCTCCTTGTCTCTTCAAAGGCAAATGTCAAGACGAATTTACGGAAGAAACGACGAAGTTCCCTGAAAGCAAGCGCGACCGAAAAGAAAACAGCTGGTTCAGTTACCAAGGGATCTGGACAGTTGGATGTGCCGTACCGTCTAGCCATCAATTCTCCCTATCTCTTAGATGCCATAGGGCAGTGCATTGGGGAAAACATTACCGAGACTCGAAATGTTCTGATCCGTCCATTCAAGTATCTGGTTTGGTACGAGGCCGAGATAAGACAATTCTTCAAAGACCTTGAATTAGCCTGCGAGCAGGCCGAGGCCGACCTGGAGCATGATTCCCAAAAAGTTGGTTTCAAGGCTGAAAATACAGCCGCCGCTCCAACAGATGATGGAGAATCAAATAAGGAAACAGAGACTGCCAGGGACGCTGCCAACCGCGCCAAACGAGAGAGAGACGAGTTTCGCTGCCTATTGGAGTTCATGGATCGAGATATGGCAGACATATTCGATATCAAGCGTCAGATATCCGACAGGACACTGAAAGAACTCGCCTTTGAGCACCTGTGGCAACTGTTTAAACCGGGTGATATTGTATACCACTCCAGTATCCAAAACAACATTAGCCGATGCCAGGCCTACCGAATCCTTCATGTGACCGGCGGCAGAGTATGCTTTGACTCGGGCAAGAAATCCTCTTTCAATGCCGTTCGTGATCGAACATGGGAATCGGAATCCGAGACTGAAGAAAGGTGCCGTGACATCATCAAGTCGTCTGACCACCAGATCACTAATTTTCTCATCGACTGCTTCTACATCGACTTCGACGGTGTTCGGATGGGTCCAAGATCAAAGAGGATCGTTATACCGCGATACAAGGGCACGCGCCCCATAGATTCGCTGCCACTCTACCCTAGTTTCCTCCACCCGGAGAATCAACGAATTCAAGAAACCTTCCTTGCGAGAGGCAAGCAGTTTATTGAACTCGCCACGGGAACCCACAAGAAGTATGAAGGAAGAACCATTCGAGAGTCAAATCAAACGACACGATCATACAACAATTTTGTGATAGCTGATGCGGAGGTATGTAGCTTCCTCAATCCGTACTAGGTCTGAATCTACCATGCTGACAGGTGGGCCAGGTGCACGGTGAAGTGATGGTCGATCAGGCGTCCGGAGTCGAGTACTTTAAGAACAAACTGTACAAATGGAACGTGAGACTCGGTGCCGGCATTCTTTTCAACCCGACCAAGTCTGACTCTCGCGAGATTTTCGATCCCTTGCCAGAGAAGCAAGACAACGACTGGGTCACCGACGTCTTCGACGACTCACTGTTTGAAACAGACCGCCGGACCGACTTTCTGCAATCTACTGACCTGCTAACCTTCCAATCCCTAGGAAGACATAGTATTTCCGATGAGAGTCTCACGTTGCTTCCGCCGCGCCTGTACGGATACTCCTTGCTCGACCATAAGTGGTTCGCACTTGATATAAACTGTCTCAGCGAAATACCAGACCGATCACTCACCGCAAATTTTAAAGATTTGGTGTTACCTGACGGTCATAGAACGCTTCTTCAAGCCTTGATTAAGAATCATGTCCGGCTACCCAGGCAGAGTCCTAACGACCCAAAAGAAACTGTAGAAGAATTCTCGATGGATGTTGTCTCAGGCAAAGGCAAAGGCCTTATCATCCTTCTTCATGGCGTCCCTGGAGTTGGTAAGACCTCCACAGCCGAGTGCGTAGCCGCCGAGCTGAAGAGACCGCTATTGCCAATTACATGTGGTGATATCGGCACCACGGCACAGAGAGCAGAAGCGACACTTGAGTCGTTTTGTGATTTGGCGCATAAGTGGAGATGCGTATTGCTACTCGATGAGGCCGATGTTTTCTTGGCAAAGCGAGAGAAGGGAGACATTGAAAGAAACAGCTTGGTTTCAGGTACGCTTTGGCAAGCATGAAAGATCGAAATTGAGACATGGTCCCTAATCATTGTGGCAGTTTTCTTGCGCGTGCTTGAATACTATTCAGGGGTTATCATCCTCACAACGAACAGGGTCGGTGAATTCGATGAAGCATTCAGATCTCGGATACATATCAGTCTCTACTACCCGAAGCTCGGCCAAGCATCCACTAAGGAGATCTGGGAAAAGAACATTTCGCGCCTCAAAGCCAGCGACATTGACGTGGATATCGAGGAAGATAAGATCCGGCGCTTCGTCGACAAACACTGGGAACTGAACAAGAACAAGCCCTCCCAACGCTGGAACGGCAGACAAATCAAAAATGCATTCCAGACGGCCATAGCGCTTGCCCGATGGGACTTTTACGACGGCGGACTTAGCGAGGAGCTCAAACGGCCGCTACTCAAGGCGGCGCATTTCAACCGCGTCGCACAGACGTCTGCCCATTTCGACGACTACATCCGCGATGTTCACGGCATCCAGGAAGAAAACGATGTGTACGGCATTCTTGCTGGGCGGGATGAGCTTCGTCAAGACAGCAACCCCGGGCTGTTCCCCAAGCCAATGCCGCAGGAAAGCAGCCGTCCGGGGAAACGTCTACCGGGGCGTGGTGGGACGAATTTGTATAATGCGGGTCAGGGGCAGAGTCGCGGGTATGATTATGACGACGATCTCAGCGAGGACGACGTCGACGATGTGCAGCGATTGGAGCTGGAATTGAAACTGGCGAGACTGAAGAAGAAGAAGAACTCTAAGGCTGAGGCATCTGCAGGCGAGGTGGACGACGAGGAGGAAACGTGGTAGCGGCCACTGCTTTTCTTTCCAATTTGCGTTGGATGGGTTTATGTCTCGATGATAACGTAGAGCGCTTCTGTTTAAAATTAGCCAGAGGGGGGGCGATGGCTAGTTATACGAGGGTGCCTGAAATTTTAGCAGCCCTATCGCCTGCAAAGGCCCGCAAGTTGCCGCCGCCGGCCGCCACCACATCACCTCTCACATCAATTCAAGAAATCCCCGGTGAGACATTAAATCTTGTGAGCGACCGCCCAGTAATACATTCTTTATCTATATTAAAGAACACGATTCAAGAATATAATAAATAAGTGTTATAACGCAGCCTTCATATGAGGGCTGCGTCATCGTCTAAGCAAGCGCAAGACGGTCATAAGGCTTTTACCAGCCACCTCCGGCCTTCTTGAAACCAGGGTACATCTCATTATTGAAGTCGAGCCAGTTCGTTCCGTTTACGGAGAGATCATCATAGACGGCGCAGTTCATTGCCCCCATGACGGGTTCAAGAGCGGAGAACAGGAGGTCTGTCACGGTGGACAGCGTGGCGTAGATGGACGACAAAGCATTGGGGGATCCAGTCTTGATGGCATTCAAGGCAAAGCAGATCAAGTTGTTTCCCTCCAGGAGATTCTTGCTGTTGAGAATGCCGCCGGACAGGTCGGATATGTCGATACCGGTAAAGGTGTTCACACCGTTGGTGTTTCCGCCCACGCTATGAGCAGTCAGTACATACCCTGGGTAACCAGATTACGCATTCAAATACCTCAGAACCTCGGGGTGACTGTACGTCACAATGTCGAGAGCCAGAGCAGCAACACCGTAGTCAGTGTGGCGGCGGCGGTAAAAGTTTTCGGGAATGCGCTCGTGGCCCACGACGTAGGTCATGTTGTCCTCAGGCCCATAGACGGAGAAGAAGCTCTTGAGGCCCTCCTTGTCAAGACGGCCCTCATCGGGGTACTCAACAGAGCGGTTGGCCACGAGACGAGCAGTGAAGGCGTAGGGACTCGCACGGACCATCCAGCCGCTGACAGGGCCAAACCACGCAAAGGGGTTGGTGGCGATGGTCTGGTACCAGCGATTCTTATTGTGCTCATACAGAACCTCTATATCATAGTTGGGGTCCTGGGCGTCGCGCTGCAGGTTGTACAGATCCATGAAGTAAGACATGTTCATGTTGTTGTTGTCGCCGACGGGGTCGTACAAGTCGTTGCGTGTTGGGCTGCCATCCACTTCAAACAGCGGGTGGCATCCGGTTAGGCCGCGGGGCTTTCCGAGCAGACCGAGCAGGTTGTTGTTCATATACTTGGACCAGCCGCCCTGCGAGACGGAGACAAGATTACCACCGATAACAACACCCAACGTGGTGAGGATTGACGAGAGGTCGGGAGACATGCCCCAGACCTCGGCCACAGCGTTGACGTACTGTGTCCACTGGTCATTGCGTTAGCAGATTGGCAAAACACATTTATAAGAGCATTATCCTCAACTTACGGTAGCAACACCATTACGGGGCAGGTAGTTGTGGTTGGCCAAAGTGTTCAGTCCCGGGCAAAGACCGCGGACGTCGCCAGCGTCGAAGTCAGGAGCAATGAACTCGTGGTCGCCGTGCACTGTCAAGGTGTTAACAGAGATGTCCCAGTCATTAGAAGGCTGGAAAGGGTTCAACTTGCCGTCAATAAGCTGCGTCTCAGGGTCAAATTCAGTGACGCGTTTGTTGAGGTTGGTGATGTTGGGGGCCTGAGACGCATACTTGCGAATCGTCTCAGGGTCGATGCCGAAGTGGGGGTCGACACCGTCCCTCGCGGCCAGCCTGAAGGTGTCTAGCCGAATGGGAGTGTTGGGGTCGATATGAGGCAGAGACACGGCCTGCTTGAGCAGCAGGGCCGCCGACCAGAATGTGATTGAGCCAATTTTCATTGTGTCTCGTTTCTCTAGAATGCAAACCCTCCAAGGACGAAGTGCAAAAACCAGTGTTGATATCAAAGAACGAGCGTGCAGAATGAGTGACTTATTCCAAAGGAGTGTATGAGTGGGGAACCACAAAAAGCAGCTGCGAGTGGAAAAGAGGCTATTTGCAATGATGACGGTCCGATGGGGGTACTACAATTTATATTACGACCTTGCTGTAACTGCTCGGGAACTCCGACGCAGAACAAGCCGCCGCCACGAGTAGTCCAGCGTACATACGGGTACTACTACTCCCACTACTACTACTACTACCCCTGCATCCTATAATCCCCCTAATTACCCTAGCGGCCTCACTGAAAGCGCGCCCCCACCATATCCAACAAGAAAACACTGAGTTTCGTGAACACGGACAACGTCGGCATGGGTGTTCAGTTCTCCGTATGTAATGTAACTCCAACCCTAGCCCCCTCGGAAGAGCGGGGTTGGGCCAACGCCGAGTGTTAGATTCTGTCAACAAGGGTAGTGGAGGACCCGTCCCCGGGCTTACAACCTGGTAATGTACAGCGTGGATCCTGCCTTCATCAAGATTTAGACGACGGGGAATGAAGTGATAAGTAAGAATCTTATGAGAGATACGTGTCAGCCCAAGGGGCCGGCTTCGGCCACTAAGCAACCAAGCCTTGTGGGGATCCCAGGCCAATACACGTCACCTCATACGGTCGACCAATGCCGCAGTTGCTAATTCGCGCTGTTTTGTTCTTCATATTTATTCTGAAAGTTTTTCTCGAAGCTCGAGTGCTCAGCAGTTCCCGCACACGTAGGTATGGCAATGAAGAGATGTATGTGGGCACAGAGCTATGAGGCCAGGAGAGTCTTCTTTCGCTTCGCCTCTCCAACCCCTTCAACAGAGGAGGAAAAGGGGAGCCAAAAAGAAAAGGCCGATGGATATTAGCATCTGGCCGTCGTTTCCATGCCTGCGCTTCATCGGGTGGCAAGACTCCTCCTATTTCTCCATGACTGCCGGATACCCTAGAGAGGAAGACAAGATTGCTAATTAGCAAATTCTATATCTTCCTCTGTAAGTAAGTAGTACTCAGTATCCCCGGACTCAATTATACTACAAAGTAACAGCCACTAGATACAGTTTTCTAAGGACAAGCCTTACAGATTGGAGCCGGCTAGGGTAACGTGCACCCTGGTCCGGCATTTTCATCCGCCGGGTTTCCCTTGTCAGTTACCCATCTCCACCCTAATTCCTTTGCCAAGCTCGCCCCCGGCCCCCGGCCGCCCTCCCGCCTCCCCATCCTCCTTGGCTTGTCGGGTTCCAAATAATACTGAAAGCGGCTGGCCTTTTCGTTTGCTGCTTGGAATGGGGCCCTCCCCAACCTCCCTCGCTCCTATTTGCAGTCATTCTGTATGGAGACGATTATCCTACAGAACTAAACGTGCACTACTCGCACTGTCAGTACAACTCGAGTTGGGGTCTTTCCAATGGATGGAAATAGGAAGATCAGCGTGTCGTTATTTCCCAGATAAAGGAGACGGGAGGGCATAGTGGGGGTAGAAGGACAAGAGTTGAAGAATGCACATTAGAGAACATCGTCGTGCGTTATAGTTAAGACAACGGTGTCTACCCTGTGTTTCCCACCCTCGAGTTCTCTACTCTTCTTTGTTTGAAACATCCCTCTCGACCCCGTATGCATGTTCAATAGTCAATATTTAGCCATGCGGTTTTTTGTTTTCTCTTTCTTAGCGTTCGGGGGCCTCGTCAGCCTCGGATATGCGACTAGCTTCGCAGAGATAGCGGCCCAGCTACCCGACTGCGGTGTTCGTATTTCATCATGCCCCCTTTGTTTTGTTTGTTCATGCTGACTGACCTTATATACCATAGCTACAATGTGCTACAGAGGCAATTTCCCAGTCCCCGTGTGACATGAACGACAGCGAATGTCTCTGCGCAGATGAGACTTTCGCAGGCTTGACACAGAAATGCGTGGCCACAAGCTGCACCGTTAAGGAAAGCATGAGTAGGTTGCCCACGCGCATCGAGGCAAATCTAGTACCCCACAAGTAAATCAAATCAATTCTAACCCCGTCTTTCGCATCTTTAGCCATGATGAGGCTCCAGAATGTCGCTTGTGGCGTCCCTGTACGGAGTCAGCAGAACAGGTTTAGAGCCAACGCAATTGCCGCCTGTGTATTGGCGGAGATTTGTGTCATATTCCGCATCTACTCAAAGTTATCTCTTCTTGGAAAACTTGGTGTGGATGATTTTTTTATCATCGTCGCTGGAGTACGTTTAGCTGCTTCTGTTATGAGTTTGATGACCAAGGTTCTACCGCTGCTGACGAGACACACAGCTTGCAACGATCCCGTATCTTTACCTTCACTGCACACGTTAGTCACTTAATATTCCTCTTTTTTTGCCCTTACTTACGCGTTCTAATTAATTCTAGTGGCTGACCTTGGTTTTGGTCTGGATATTTGGAACATCCAGCCTATCGACAATATTTACCCACTCCTGCGGAATTTCTGGATCGATCAGATTCTATACAGTGTTCACCTTTACTCAACCAAGATCTCCATCCTCTGTTTCTTGGTGGGTATATTCCCATCGAAAACCTTCAGAACGTTGGCCATCACTCTCGGTGTCTTCGTGGGCCTGAGCGGCATTGCCACACTCGTGACGACAGGACTACAGTGTCTTCCAGCGGAATACAACTACACCAATTGGGATGGAGAGCACGATGGTCACTGTAATGATCTCAACACGCAGACATACGCCTTTGGCGCCATCAACATGGTATGCGATATTTTGATTCTCATCATGCCCCTGCGGGAGCTGTACAACCTCCAGGTGAAGAGCCGCCAGAAGATTCAGCTGGTCATCATGTTTAGTGTTGGCATCATGTAAGGCCCCAAACCAAAAATATCTCTTATTTCGTGGGAGGCTAATTGCAATTGTAGTGTCACCGTCTTCAGTGTCATCCGTCTACCGTTTCTCATAAATCTTGGCATCACATCGAACCCCACATGTGCGTTGCGCCTACCCCCTTGCCTTTGAAAATAGAGGAACGAATGCTTATGATTCTGGCAGGGGATTACGTTGAGGTCACAATCTGGTCCATCTGGGAAACCGAGCTAGGCATGATCTGCGCCAGTATGCCCGCTCTCCGCCACCTATTCAAGCGCGTGTGGCCCAACGTCATGCGTACCATTGTCGCTACCATAGGCGATGGTGGCACCACCAAGGGTTCAGGCTACGGCCACAGCTCCAGCGTCAGTGGTCGCGACAAGGAGCGCTCCAAGATTGACAATAAAGATTACTATGAGCTGGACGAGACATCCTTGATGGATAAGGGGCACTGTGGCACTACCAACTCGAGCGTCACTGCACTCCCCGTGTAAAAGACATGTTTTGTTGGCAGCTCGATCATGGGAAGGAGGGCGTGGGTTCAATACACCGTTGTAACTTGGAGAAATAATTTGCTCTTCTGTGTGTCTGGGTCATAGTCGGAGCGGCGGTTCGCCTTAGAGTGTCCGCCACAGACCCCGAATTTTACTTGTTAAGGGCTTAAATTTCACGACAATACCAGAACGTGTGCGTTTCTGACAGAAATTTTCAGACTATACTGAGACATGACCCCTATTATGGCGTTCTTCTGCATCGCGCAAACCCAGTACTAGCCCACTATCCTGAGCAAAGTCGCGGAGTAGAACGCGCGCAGGTCGTAAGTCTGGCCCCTGATTAGGCGAAGGCGTCGTGGAGGCGCGCTTTGGGCAAACATGAGTGAATGTCACCCGGAGGAGGGTGCCGAACCCTCTGCAAGTTCCCCAGTCCTATGCATGAGGAGAAGGAATGCGCCCCTTGAATTTCTTTTTCTGTTTTCTGTTCGATTGCAGGGGAGGAAATGAGTAAAGTACTCCCAGGTCTCTGTGACAGATGATATGTTAGTAGGAAAAAAAAAGGCAACATCTGATAGGACCGAACGAACAGAGTAAAGGCCTTCAATTCACATGTCCCCGTAGAACCCACCGGACTAAATGACCGTTGTGTCCCGCGGATATTACACAAATTCAGAGTACGACGTGGTAGACATGCCACCCTTGCCCTGCTGTGTCAGTGCTTATGGATTCGGCATATTAGCCTTGAAACCAAGCTCCCCACAGGGCAACGCCCCCACTCGGGGCAAAAAGACCAAAAAATAAGGCACTCTGCTGCCCCCACATCTCTTGTCAGTCGAAATCAGCCCCACTATGGAAAGGGACCCATCGGGCGGCTTTGGGCCTCTCGGTCTGTCGTGGCACGCCCTAGAAGAGCCCAGACCCACCATTCTCAACGGTCGAGTGGTCCATGCCCGGGGTCGGACCGTGCGGTCCCATATACAACATACAAAGCCAATCCCAGCCATCCTTGGAACGTATGTACTGTGGCATTTCATGAAGAGGAACCCCTTGTTGCTTGTTTAAAGGGGCGAAGTCACCCTGGACAATAGGAATAAAACGGGCAACCAGTTCCAAGGAGGCGGGCCCGACTGGGGGATCGAGTGGACAGGACCTACCAAACCCGAAAATGTATTTGCTGCGCTGTAAACTGTTAAAGCTACGCATATCTCCCCCCTTGACGGTAATGGACATGGCACATGACTAAGTTCTTGTAAACAAACTGGTGCCCAATCAAATAGCTAACTCTAAAGGCCACAGATATGATGACGTTCGGCCCCAGAGCTCATTGCCTCATGCCCTTACAGTACTCCTGACCGGCATGTTCGCATACGAAGTGCTTCCTTCCCAATCCTCTCGATCCTTCCCGGGCCTGGTCCCTCACAAAGCAGGGTCTATCCTGCGCCATGCCGATCCCTGCTAGGACATGTGTACCGCGTTGTGTGGTCCCCACCGCCCTAAGCGGAAGTTTTTCGTGTAGGGTTGGAGCGCCAAGGGTATCCTACTTGATGGGCAAGCACGGAGGGAGCTGTCGGCGTCGCCGGCCCTTGGCCGGTCGGGGGTCACGCTCGAAGTGTATACGCAGGACTACTCCGTTGGATCGTTCAAGTACTACGGTACGCGTACTACAACCAATCCATACGAAACTCTCATGGCAGAAAGGTCCCTCCCGGGCTGGAAAATTGCTATCCACCCGAAAATAAAGACTCGCCCTCTAGGTAAGCACATTGGCCGAGATCTATGCTGATGCTAGAGGACCTACGGGTGGTGACTGAGCTTGAACAGGCCACTCTTCACTCAATTGTTGAATAGCACCCTTATGGCCGCAGTAAATGATACGAGACTTGCGGGACCTTCCTCTCCCCCCGGGGCCTTTCCTTCCTCTCCATGCCCTGATTAGCGTCGCCAAGGATCATCTACACACCAGAGGCCGGTCCCTCGTGGAGAACCTCCCAGTTTGCCGAGATTGAGGTCCGCTTCACCATTCCACCTCATGGTCTAATCATTCTAGCAGTGAAAACTGTTATCCAGCGCGGCTACACCGGGAAGGCCCACCACCAGCCTCTCATATAATCCACCCTTTTCGAAATTACTCGCTACATGGGCACTCATCAGTATCTGATACCCTCCTCGGCGCCGTCGCCTCTTCTTGGACGCCTGCAGAAGGAAAACATTCGTTCCTCTTTTGATGCAATTCCAACCATGAGTCCAATCTTGGAGAAGGTGCCCTCGCGGGGTTCCGGCGGCATCTTCTCGTTGACTCGTCTGCTGAGGTTCATGTCCTCAGAATATCGGATTCTGTTCACACTTGTTTTTCTTGCCAACCTCGCTGGCCTAATAATCTTCATTTCGCTATGGTTCCTCCGCGGCTATGTTACAGAAGGCGCCTGTGCTTTGGCTACCTCTATCAATCTCACTGTTTCCATCATTATTCGGGAAGAACACGTTATCAACACGCTATACTTCATTTTCACCGGGTTGCCCAGGTCATCCCCTTTATGGCTCAGGAGGCGTATGGGTAAGATCTACCACCTAGGTGGCCTTCATAGCGGATGCGGTGTGGCAGCAACATTCTGGTTCATCCTTCTCTCCATCGAAAAGACCGCCGAGTTCAGCACATCTATCGAAAATAGCTCCCTCGAGATCGCAACGCTCGTTATCGTATATATTCTGGACTGCTTCCTTGTTGCCATGCTCGTCATGGCGTATCCGACAATCCGCGCAAAAGTCCATGACGCCTTTGAGGTTGTCCACCGGTTTGCGGGCTGGACCTGTCTGGGACTTTTGTGGTCCTTGACCGTTCTGGAGGCCCTAGTCAAGCTGGAGCCCAATCAGTCAGCAGAAGCTGCCCTGTTCAGTAGCGCCAACTTTTGGCTTGTTACCATCTCGACCTGCAGCGTGATATCGACATGGCTCAACTGCCGCAAGCTCGTCGTCGAGTCGGAGAGGCTCTCGTCCCACGCCCTCCGCATATACTTTAACTACGCCAACCCCCGGCCAGGAACCACCATTCGCCTCTCATCCCGGCCTCTACTCGAGTGGCACGCCTTCGCAACGGTGACTGTCCCGGAGGTCAGAGGCTTCTCTGTCATAATCTCCAACGCCGGCGACTGGACCAACAAGGTCATCAACGACCCTCCTCGGAAAGTCTGGGTCCGACGCACGCCAACATGCGGCGTTCTTCGTGCAGCCCCTATGTTCAGCAGTATCGTACTTGTTGCCACAGGCTCGGGAATTGCGCCCTGTCTCCCCGTCATCATGGCAAAGCAAACACGCATAACCTTATTTTGGTCAACTCGAGATCCCCTGAAAACTTATGGACCTGAAATTGCCAAGGTAATTCTCGAGTTGGGCGACGATGCGCACATCCACAACACCAGCACCATGGGTAGGCCGAACACCCTGCCAACCGTGATCGATCTCTACAAAAGGTCCGGTAGCGAGGCAGTCTTCGTGATCTCGAATCCGAAGTTGACCATTGACCTCGTTCTGGACTTGGAGGCTCTTGACGTGCCGGCGTTTGGGCCTATCTGGGACTCTTGATGAAATCTGATGAGCAGCCAAGCCTGGATTGGGAAAGTTGTCTAATCTCTATACAATGAGCACATTTAGTGCCTTGTAACTATCCAAGTACACGCGTCTAATTTTCTTGATTTGGGGGCTATAATTGACAACAGGGTACAATGTAGTGGGTAGCAGCCATCCGCGAGATATCGGTCTAAAGTCATAGGCTAGACTTCAGTATAGATATTCCTACATCAGTTTTTGGCCTCATGCCCGTTCCCTCTGCAAATGGATGGGAGGCAATGATGACTGCACCAAATGCCTGTCCCCCGGTCTCTAGCGACGCCCGGCTATCGCGCCCCCCGGAGTCACTACTCGGCATTTAATCCCTGTCCACCTCGCCAAGCATATCCCCGGCCATCTCCCAGGACTCTGGCCTTGGATACGTCACCCAGTATCCCTACGAAGGACTTTGTACTCCGTATGCTTGCCACTCCACATGCCCATGTGCTCGTGTCCACTCCGTAGCGATTTTTATCATGAGTGGGAAACAATTTCCAAGAATTAAAGTGGAGGTCAGGAGCAAGCTCCCTCCGTACTCTGGGTCCGATGGGGAATACCTCAACAAAGGGGGACCCGGAAATCGAGCGGATAACGAGAAGGCTTCTTAGACGGCTCCCTCCCCCTTCTTCCCCCGGCGGAATTTGCGAATATTTTGATTTCAGTGTCCCTTTTCCGTCTTTCTTCCCTATTCATCTTTTGATATCAAACTCCTGACTACACATCTTCAATAACAAACTCCTGACTCCACATCTTCAATAACACTGCACATATATCCACGTTGGTTACTGGCACCACATACTGTAACATATCCACGTGTTTCTATCGGTCACACTTCACAGCATGGAAATTATGAGTGTGCTCAGGTACCCTGGAGTTATAGGTAGGACCCTTCCTTCGTCACCGACTGGGACACTGTCCCACTAACAGTAGCACGCACCTGCAGAACCAATCAACCCGACAACGCTCCTGCCAAGGCTTGCTTACGAGGCAGAGACCCTGTGGCTCTTTACCAAGAGCGATCTACCGACGTCCACGGGCATTAATACAACTTTCGCTATCGCCGGCATTCTGGCTGGGCCGGGTATCATCAGCAATGCCGATCTTAAATGGTACGATATGGGCAAGGGACTCCTCGTCGCACTCTATTTCACGTGGCATCTCACCCTGTGCTTCAATCTGGGGAACCAGCGACAGCCTCAGTCAGTGATTGAGGATAGCACGAACAAGCCTTGGCGACCGATCCCTGCGGGTCGCATTAGCCCTGAGAGGGCGCAGATATGGCAGCTCGTCTCGATAGCATCGCTGCTGTTCTTGTGTGTTGCAGTGATAGGGGCTTGGGAGGAGACCTCTTTTTACCTTTTTTGCACGTGGTTGTACAACGAGCAAGCCTGGGGCGACAGGTCGTGGTGCCAGCGCTCCCTGATGAACGCCTTTGGCATTACTACAAACCGCGTGGCCACACTCCGCGTGGCCATCACAACCGCTCAGTGGCAGGCGCCCCAGCTACTTCAGTTCACCGACAAAGGCATGGTGTGGTTTCTGATATGTGCTTGCATCGTCTTCACGACGGTCCAGGTCCAGGACTTGCGCGACCAGGAGGGCGACGCACTGATCAACCGGCGAACGCTACCCCTCATCCTCGGCGACGCACCGACGCGCTGGCTGACGGCCGTGACGGTCACTACCTGGTCCGCCCTCTGCCCCCTCTACTGGGAGCTCAGCATGGTTAGCTGCATCATATCTCTTTTGGTCGGAGCCGTCGTTACAGCACATATTCTCTTGAACCGATCCCTCAAGCACGATCGGCTTGCCTTCCGCCTTCTTGGTGCGTGGTGGGTATCGCTGTATTTCTTGCCCGTGATGAAATCTCACGGACTTTGAATCCACTCCACGGTCGCTTCAAATTCCAATCGCTCGGGTTGCCAAAGGTCGGACTCTTATAGGCAGCTCTAATATCGGCAAACTTTTAATTTAGACTAATTTGGACTCTCTTCTTCTTCTCAGGCCTTACATTCTTAACAAGCTGCTCATGGCCTTAGACTTGGGACTATAGAGCAGCTAGTTCGTTATTCCTTTTGTAAAATTCTTTTTGTACCCTGTAGAATAGTGGCCATCATATACTACTAGGTTAATTACGGTAGTTAAATAGAGTAAGCTAGTCGTTAAGATCAATATCCTTTCAAGGGGTCGA
Organism: Microascus cirrosus; assembly: GCA_030271035.1. Lineage (NCBI taxonomy): Eukaryota > Fungi > Ascomycota > Sordariomycetes > Microascales > Microascaceae > Microascus > Microascus cirrosus. Next base: position 154,619 of record JAMBUN010000121.1, read on the forward strand.
CTTCGTAATTATAGTGTGCGGGCAGGGCGGCCCGGCCCGCTGACGTTTCTTTTGTCCAATTCTATCGGTAATTTGTGGGTTCCTAATATAGGGACGCCCGGTTTAACACAGCTCACATATAAGAAGCGGGCCGAATCCCCCTTCTGCATAGGGAAAAGGAAAAACATAGGTCTTTTTCTAGGGGAATCTAGTTTGGGTTATGTATAAGACCTGTGAGACTTATATGTATAATAGTTTGATTTGAACGACTGGCCCGATTAGGTGCATATCTACAGAATCCCAGTGTAAGACGAATAAGACAAACGAAACCACTAGACATTAGACCTCTATTTAGAACAGTCTCTTCATTGAGCTTCCTTTTAAGACCAACTACCTATACGATTGATCAACGAAGGACGGGATCCTGCGGGGCTCTGCGTGTAACCTTGTCCAGATTCGAAGGCTCAAGAGGGTGCAGCGGTATCTACCCCGGAAGCGGAGAAGAGCCTACACATATCGCGCAGGGGTGTAGGGGTAACCGCACAGGAAACACAGATGAGCGTAAACTTATCGCGTAGGCCGGCCACCCTGCGCCCACTTAATACGAATTGGATAAAACTTGTAAAAATATTATAAGTTGAAGTGGGTCGGTGGAAATGGCGGCGACGTATTTTGAGGTAGGCAGTTGAGGGGTGAGCGACATTGTGTCAGACGTTCCTGTTTAATACGCGAATTCAACCCCTATCTCTAGTGCAGTCACAACAAAATGAGCCATGGCGCTTAAAATTCTTTCATTGATCCATTGGGTATCCCTCATTCTCACAGGGGCCACCATCTCAAGTTCTCATGGACAAAAGGGGCAGCTGACTGTGAGGGAGGATGGGGTCAACCGCTCGGTCCAATGCCAAGGCAACCGGCCTCCAGGCCTGATGGAGACACAAAGGAAAACAATGATCAAATGAGCCTGGCGCCCCACACTACTTTAATACGATGAAACATTACTTCGATTTCTTGGAAATTATCCCCGACTTTTCCTTGAGCTGCAGCTGCGTTAGAGCTGAATAGGGGCATCCAGTAGGGGCGCGCCGGACGAGCAGAGAGGGTATTCACTTCATTTTCCAAGATTTCCTCCAATAGGAGTTAAGATAAAAGGAGTGTGTCGAAAGCAGTAGGAGGGTCTTCGTCAGGCTTTCTGACTGCCTCTTGTCCTAACCCTCATCAAAGTTCTGCATCTCCCAGTTTGGTTTCTTAACGACCTACGTACCGTTGTGTTTCATCTCAATTCTGCGGAAGCTCCCGAGCCTCCAACTGGCAAACTGTTTATTCTAGCAGACCCACACTTCCACCCTATCTCTAATAGGTCAGATCCCCGAGTCTTTCTTCTGCAGCACATTACGGCGCGCGATAAACTTGACAGGATGGGGTAGAAATGAATCTGGAGTCCTTTTGTCTTCTACCGTAGAATCATTCCACTGTTCTAGGTATCCTAGTTCCTTCTTATAGGCGGCCTTCAAGGGTCTAAAAAATAACTAATCCAAGGGCTTCAGGATGTGGGATGTATAGTGTTACGGGGTTGGCAGCCACAGACCAAGAAACGGGCGCCTACAGGAAGGAGAAAAAGGGCAGGATGCACTATGACTTGGATTGAGGAGGAAAATCCTTAGTTTGGGCAGGAGGCGTTCACCAGCTGCAGGTCATGTGCGACCCGTTCATTTCATAGCGCTGCTGCAGGATCCTGCGGCATGAGTAGCAACTTCTCGATTACTATTAAAAAGCAAAAAGTCGCTGCTAGTGCTGCTAAATCGTGCAGATTCTGCTGCTATTTTTGAGTACACCAGCAGTGCAGGGAACACATACCCAGTCAGGTACCAAATACTTCTTGGGTGCAGACCCCACCTGACCCGGGGAGCCAACCTTGCTCTCCTGGGATTCTCGGTGTGTGGGGATTCGGTGAAGCATGTCATCGATCAACTTCATCGGTTGTTTAGGGTTATAGATGCGAGCTGGCATCAGCCAACTCGGGTCTACTCCGGACTTCGCTCATCTCAGCTGGCGATCACTCGAGGTGTAAGAGTCGTGCAACCCAACTCTGTCAGGCATACCCCGTTTTGTCTCTCACTAACACCACGTATTCCATTTGCGCCCTATCAAGTGTTCCGGCATCTTATATCTATAGCCCTACCGGACAAGACGTACATGTTTGCATCACTCACTTTCCAGAAGCGTGAAGCAAGCTTAAAAACTCACGAAACGCCTCCGGCGAGGTATCTTGCATGGAGCGGAGCGCATCATGGAGATGGGAAAAGCCAGCAGTCATGGAAGCCGTCATGCGGACCGGAAACGGTGATCCGCCGTGGTTGTTTTCCTGCCCGAGGACCGCGGAGACCACCTCCGTGGGCGACAGCGACGGGTCCGGCTCCAACCCGGCCGCAGAGAGCTGTTGCCTGATGCTCTTGTACATCGTCTCGATCTCGTACTCGGTCATGCGGCCGAGGCCCGGAATCCTCTGCGCCACCTGACGCCCGGCAAGGGCACCGAGGATCCCCCCGGCAGTTGTACAGATGGTGATGCCGACGGGCCCCCCGGCAGATCCAATGAAGGCGCCTGCGGCCGCGCCGGACCATGACGACGCGCCCCCGATGATGGTGACTCCGAGGCTCTTCCCGAAGCGCGCCCAGTCCCCGGTCGACACGAGGCCGAAGGTGCCAAACGCCGTCCCGATGAAGACGCCAAGGACGATTCCATTGCGGAAGAATGGGTGTTTGATCCACGACGAGAGCCCCCCGACTGTGCCCCCGTAGAGGCCGCTGACGCCGATCTTGACGAGGTACCGCTTGAACTCGCCGTCGAAGAGCAGCTTCATGTCGAATACGCCCGTCAGCCCCGCGCTCTGCCACGCCCCGTTGATCGTCGCCTGCTTCACCGCGTAGCGCGTCAGCGCGCTCCTGACGGCGTCGTTCGCCGACCTTTTATCCCCCTCCTTGGAGATGCCGCATTGCTCGACCGCCGCCTTGATCAAGGCTTCGAGTTCTAGCTTGAACTTCTCGTCTACCCTCATAACAGGCATATAGGGGATCCCCTTGAGCATTTTTAAGCCGGTGTTCGGGTGGGTGTAAACTTCCTCATAGAACTCGATGCCCGGGTTGACCGGTTCGCGGATAAACGGGTCCCGCCAGAACAGGCGCTCCAGTCGCATCTCGGGTGAGTTCCACTGTGACACGAAACCCGCCACGGCCCTCGCGGATACGAGAGGCGCGGGCGACCTGAATGCCGCACGCAGAACGCTCATGATATCGTTCTGTGACATGGACGACATCAGTCGTATAGCCTCCGCAACATCCTCCTCCGCCATAGTTCCCTGCTACTATGCCTCAGAAGGTTTGGAGTCGAGAACGATTAAGATAGCCTTCGTTTCGTTAGGTGTGTACCTCCTCTCTGTCGCTCTGAAAGCAGTGCTAGCCAGTTCCACGACCTCTACACCGACCGAGACGTGATTCTGGAGCCCCTTCTAATGCGGTATGTCGAGTTGTTCGCGCGTAGGATATGCCGCTGCGAATCACCCGATGAAGACAGGAAAGGCCGGGACTTGTATTTGTAGTGTCGTCGGAACACTACGGTATGTATGTGAGTAACAGAAATTCTCGGGCTTCGTTAAGACATGTATGTAGCTCACCTTCTCCAAGACTTCGATCGGATCTTGATTGTACACGGTTGGTCCATCAGGCCGCCGACGGGCCAGGCCTGGATTAGACAGCCAAGTTCTCGAACGAAGGAAAATAGAATAGACCGAACATTCCGATAGATCCAAGGAGAGCTTCAATTCTACCTTGAATGACTTCGGGGTGAACCTGGTGGGGCATCCATTGTGAGGGACCGGCCCGTGGTATCGGCCTCCTTCATCAGCCTTGTGACCCTCGTTGGCCCGCCAAGGCGTGATCGCTCAAACCCTCTTCGTTTCTTCGCCAGCCTGTCAGCCTTGGAACGGTTGGCTCAGCGTCGCTACGTCCTTCCTGTTTCCTCTTCAGAACGGTTGGTTTGCCGCTGCGGGGCCGCGGCCGCCACGGCCAAAGTAGGACATCCCCTCCCACACCACATTGCTCATTGGCCAGCAGCTCTCAGGCATGCAGCTGTGCAACCACCCCAAGAGTCGTGGCAGGCTGAGACGGCACCGCTCTGTGACAAGGCGCCTGTCACCGCCTTTCCAGGAGCCGACCGGTGCGCGGAGCTGGAGCTCCGGTCTCGCCGAGAGCAGTCCCTCCAACCAACACCCCGCAGAGCCCCTCGCTGATCAGGCAAGAGCTAGGGGTGGGTAACGAGTGCCTGGTTCGCGAACCAGCTCAAGGATTGATCATAAAAATCCCCACCTCTCACTTCAGCTGGGATCAGGATCAAGAAGCTACACCCAACCTGTATGACTTACATTTACTCTCACTGGGTTTCCGGCTATTAGTCTCTCAGCAGCCTCACAAGTCGCCTCTCCATCTAAGCTCCCTGTGATCACTTACGCCATGGTAGACATCCTGGGAGGAATAGCGAATCTGTTTTACGGCGCAGCCTCGCAACCGCCTGCGGAACCTCGGCTTACAGCATTGACGAGGGAACAAGTTGTTATTCTCGCCTTCCTGATAGCCACGGTATACTTCCTCCTGCCTGATTGGTTTTACATCAAGACGCTATGCCTCTCCGCCATCCTGGGATGGCTCGCTGGTCGCCTCTTCGACTTGAGGGAGGCTCTACTCGACGCCCGGGATAAGGCCCCCTGGTGGCTAAGACGATGGGTAGGATGGGACACGAATGTCGGCGGAAGCCTTCTAAGCGACACTATAAAGGTTATGAGGACGCGACTCCGAGAGGTCACTTCGGCGGCCAGAGCTGCCGCAGTGCAGCTTCAACAAGCGGTCCGCGAGGCGGCCATCCGGATGCTACGATGGGCATTACGCCTGCTCAACCATTCCGATGGTTTGTTGACCCTGTCTCCCCAAGCTGCAAGTCTCTGCCTCGACCTGACCGACCTGCATAGATCCGCCGCCATACCCAGGTACACCTGAGCCCCAACATGAGACCGAGACCCCTCCGAAGTACACGGTTGGCCAGTGGCACGGCATTCTCGTCAGGACGCCGCCTGTACACGATTACGGATTTGCCGCCAAGACCCCTGATGCCGTCGTGCCGCCCATTCCGTGGCAAAGCTATGACACATCAGCTATTCCATCCATGGTGTCTTCCCTCGTCTTCTGCACCCACCTCACGTTTTGCCTTGTGGAGAAGTCTGTGTGGAAGTGCAGGAATCGGACAATTTTCGAAAAGCTGGTGGCCGGGGTCTACTGGGACATCCAGGGGCCAGAAGGCGGCTGTGAGGGCACAACGTGGGACAGAAGACAGATACAAAGTATAATCGGGATTGAGGATCTCGGCCTTGTCGATACGCGGCTTCCTGCCGTCGAGGCTTGTCGACAATGTAAGTGCTCCGCGTCCAACAGGAGTCCTATTTTATTTAGCCCTCAGAAGAAGACTGACAGCCAATGGAAACAGATTATTTACAGCTACGCCGCGGGTGGGAGTATATGAAGATATCGTGGAACGACACGGACTTCGCCATCATCCTTGGCTGCCTCGTGACAGGACAGGGTGCGGATTCGAAATTGAAGGCCCTCTTCGATCAGTTTAGGCGGCTCAGGGTTCAGGAGGTCCTGATGCCTAGGGCCGCGGCGACCGGCAAGGGTTTCATGACTTGTTGGTGTATGGGATTCGGAAGCGGTATTGCGACGGTTGTTTCGGCAGGGTTATTGGCTCCTGTTATGGCGCCGGTGTTTGTCGGAAGTACTTTTGCGGGAATGGGATTCGGCATCGCTGGATCAAGCATCAGTGAGCGCGACAGGGCGATGTTCGAACAGAGGGAAGCCGCATGTATCCGCATCCTGGGAAGATTCCCACAACTCAAGGCAATTATCGACGGGCAGCGTAACGAGTTTGAATAGGTGGAAATGGCCCTAGCTCTAATAGTATCACACATCCCAAGCGGAGCGAGGACGAGCTGAATACCACACGCACTATGTTCAATACAGGAATGACTATCCCTACCCATGATTCGGAGCCAGACTCTCACTCTCATACTCTCGGTCCTCACCTGATTTCAGCGCCCGTGTGTTGCAAGTTCAGCTAAATTGGGATGACTGATGCCCTGGCTTTACCGGCCCGCCTCCCAGACTTTGACCTCTCGGCGTGCCAGCCCCAGATCTCCATCGAGTCCGGATCGGCGTCTATTCTATTTTAGGAGACGCGCAGCAACGTTAATCGTGTGGAATGTTCCGGGCTGACCTCTCCCCGCGAAACGGAGCCCATGTGTTATTCGTGAACGGGAAGAAGCACGGATCGGCTGGGACATGCACCACACCTTAATATACGGTGCAGGGGAACCCGCGAATGTATGGGACCCGGCCTTACGTTGCAAGGGACGGTCTCCCGGAAGGAGAGCTCCAAATATGGAAATCAAGGCAAACATTAATCTCCAATCGCCCCCTGCTGCGAACCCCTCGTGTGGACAAAGGTTGACAACTTACATCTCCCTTCGCCGTTATCCTGAAACATTGCGCCGTCAGCTTATCCTGAACACCATCCGGCCACAAAGACGCGGGTTCGGATATCTCCAAAGCAAAAAAAACTGCCCTTCGGCCAGAGTACCTGCGGCTGGACCAATCCACACGCCGGATCCAGGAACCATTCTCCAACTCGGCAGATTTTACGGTGGAGTTTGTATGCATAGGAGATTTTGCCTTAGGGGGATTTCACCCGCCCCTATCCGTTTCCGAAGCCGTCCTCTCCGGCGAGCAAACCTGGCTACGACATTAGCTAGAGCGGCGATGAGACTCCGACAATGCGCAGCACTAGGCGTAATTTGATGCTCCTCAAAACAGCAGCGCGACCGTGAGACAGTTGGCATGCGATCCGACTGAAGGATGCTGAATGTGGCTCCACCTGGAACGACTGATCCTCAGAAAGGCTTCCTGCGCGCCCAGTACTACGCCCTTCAGGCGACAGTGTTCTGTGCCTATGTGGTGAAGATGCTGACTCTTCCGTCGCAGTCTAGCGTAGCCGGAGACTCTGGTGCCCGCTCTCTCGATCGCCTGCCTGAGTCTGGCATACTGCAGCGTCTGGCCACGAAGACACTCCGCTTCTTAGTAGTGCACATATTCGCAGTGGAGTCGCTCCTACGTTACCGTCACCTGATGCTGCTGGCAGATCAGACTGGCGTCTACGTGGTAACTATGATGATGCTTTGCGTCTATAACGCGCATCCCCTTCGCAGAATTCAGCACCTGCAGATGAGAGATGCTATCAATTGCTGGGTGGAGGTGTCCGAAACTCTAGGAGAGGAATCCGGGACTTAGGATGAGAGTAGAAAAGATCGAGCGGCTCATGCATATCAAGGGAATTGGGGATTATTAGCGACGCGGCAGCCTTGCAATCGAGAGTGGCTATCGACTGCATCGTGGGGTGTCGGTTTGCATTCTGCTGGGCGCCGAAGGGGACGGGCACGACGCTGACGCCCGCACGCAGTGTGACGTCCGGGAGGAAGGTGCCGTAGTAGAATTTTCATAGTCTAGGCATAGAGTGGATCGCGTCGGGTCTGGTCCGCGGATGGCCGAGTAACTGGTTCTAGCAGACATGTGGAAGCCATTTGTTGGTGGAACGAATGTGTTGTGTTATCTGCAGAGCCGACTCGAGCCCTCAGGGGGGGCCCAATAGATGCACACCCGGGTGCGCCGATTATGTAAGCGTTGCTCAGCTCCTCAACGAGCCCGAGCAAGTATCCCATCAGAGACAGAGCCACATATATCATCAGTTCAACCATTATGACCCTTATCTTCAGGTGCTTCGTTAATCAATAACAAAACTGTTAGCTCATTTAATTTTTGGTTTTATATAAAAAGGGTGTCATATAGGAAATACTGGATTGTCCTTTACATATATATAGTTCGAATGTTATAATAAAAGCTGCAGTTATATTTATAATAGAAGACAGATCAGGGTTAAGTCTTCTCCTGAGCTGTTATATAGCCTTCCCCTTAAGAGCCTAGAAGCTTAGCTAGAGCTCTTAAAAGAGAAGAACAGTGCTACCAGTTTGTCCCCCCTCCCTTCTCTACCCCTAAACAGAAAGACAGGTACTGAGCTTATAAGTATAAAACCACCTCTCCTAGGTCTATAACTCTACCTATCCTATATATTCTTTAGTAGTTCCTTAATTAAGTAAAATTTATTAATTAGGTAAAAATTTAAAGCTTAAAATAAAGGAGCGGCCTGACTAAGTTACCTTATATCTGGCCCTGTTACTAATACCTCTTCTGCTTCTCTTGCTCTATAATAAGCTCCTGCAGTGCTAGCTAAGGTGTCTCTCTATAATAATTAGATATTAGAGCTAGATACTTATTACTATCCTTATCTTTTAAAGCCTTAATTTAGTACCTCTTAAACTATTTAGGGATCTATAGGGTTATATTATATATAATAGCTTAAAGGTAACTAGTAAGTTAGAAAGATAAGCAGGTAGGCTAGATAATAGTATTCTTCTCCTTCTTTTGTTAGTAATACTGCTACTGCTAAGTCTGCTTCTTTAGGTCGATTTCTATATACTTAAAGGCCTTCTAGGTGTAAGTCTGAGAAGTGTTAGGGATAGGAAGGGAGGTCAGAGGAGCTGGTATAAAAGTGCAGAGGTCTAGGTCAGGGGCTTTACAGACGTAGACAGGGAGTTCAGGAGATAGGGTGCTACAGAGTAAGGTGTCTATAGCTGCTCTCTTAAGCTAATAGTAGTAGCAGCTAGGGCAGAACCTGGCCTGGTCTTTATACCTACCTGGGCTAATAGCTTTATAGCTGCCTCTGTATACTTCTAAAGCACCTATATGTCCCCTCTGAATAGGTTCTCCCCCTTAGCAGGTATAGTGCCTTTAGGGATTATAGTCTTAGGAGCTAGAAGAGCTAGATAAGAAGAGTTAGAGGTGTTTATAGGAGTAAAGCTAGAGGCTACTAGAACTTATAGGGATCAGGTGATTAGTTAATTAAGAACAGCAGTAGCTAAAGGTTTAGCTATAAGGGCCTTACAGATAACGATTTATTAGGTAGGGATATTATACTTAAGGTTTAGGGTAAAGAGGTTAGTATATAGACCAGAGGGTAACCTCCTCTGGCCTTCCTTATAAGGGGGCATGCTTATATATAGGTCATATGGCCTAATACTTATACTCTATAGCAGCTCCCTTATTCTCTGTATGCGTTTCTACCTTATAAGCTCGTTTAACACAAGCCGAGCGTGTTGGTCTTAACATTCAGTCCCAGGCACTATTCACGTGACGAGCTATAATGCCTAGAAGCTAGGCAACCACTCCATTATCAGGTCTTCCCTTCTCTCAAATAGTAAAACAGACCCTAATTTTTGCTTGGATTTCTAACTAGGCTCTCATCTGCACATATGACGGCTCCATTTTTTATCTTCTCTCCTTCCGGCGGTAATAGTGAGGTTTGTTAACACTGGTCCAAATCGCACTAATCTCACCAACCCAAATATGATGGATACTTCCGGCCAAGAAAGTGGGCAGCAGCCTCCAGTCCAAGCGAGGACCGAATCCATGGTGGCGGAAATGGCTGGCCCAGAGACACCGAGAGAAAACTCCCCCACTCCCACAGATGCACCTTCCTTCCGACTCAGAATACACTCCATCGCCCCGGTCTTCTCAACCTCGAACCTCAACCGCTGGCTCGCACACTACCAAGACCTCGGTTTCACCGTCGCACGCTACGGCGATGAATACGGCTTCGCCAGGCTTAACGGCATCGAGATACAGGTTTCTGTGAATCAGGACCATGACCCCGCCACGACCGCGGGCTGCGCCTATTTGCGCGTTGAAGACGCAGACGCAGTGCATGCGCGATGGTCGACGGTGGCAAGCGGGCGTGGACCGGCGCCTGTCAATACGGAGTATGGGCTGCGGGAAGGAGGGCATATTGACCCGGATGGAAACTTGATACGGTATGGCTCATTGATGGAAGATGGGGAGGGGTGAATATGAAGGAGGGTAACTCCAGGAGCAAAACGAGTGAAGATTTATTCCTAGTTGGACAATACAGATCGGGCTCCTTATCCCATACACTCCTCGCGTATCTCACGTCTATATTCAAGCTCACTGAAGGTTTTCAAATCTAAGGGTAGTTCATACCTATTCCCGACAATGTTCTTCAAACGCCATAATGAGAATAGTCGCCCCCTCCGTCCAACTGTTCTGTCTTTACACGCCCAACACTCTCATAAAAGCCTCCTTGTTCTCCTCGACGTAGGCGTTAACGTCAGTCAGGGATATCCCCCGTCGGGAGTTCAACGTTTTGTCCTTCGACCATGAAACACCCACCCCCTTCGCAAAAATATTCCGATACTGCACCCAGAGGTTATCTGGCTCTTCGTTGAGTTTCTCCTTCAGGAACTCCATGTTCCACTCCTCCTTCTCCAATTTCGTCCCGAGCACCCTGTCCAAGAGGTCTGCAAGCCGCCCATACGAAATCGTGTCGCTCCCAATGTAGACGACCCTGTTCTCCGTGTCCTCCGGCTTGAAGACCATCTCAGCCGCCATAGTACCAATGTCCCGTGGGAGCGTGACCGTAACCATATTATCCCAGCTCCTCAGCGCTCTCACCCTCCCTCTTCCAAGATCCACAACGCCAAAGTCTGCCAGGAAGAGATAGCTCATGAACAGTCCCGTCGAAATAATCGTCCAGCTCGTCTTCTCCTGTGAGCGTAGGAGCCCTCGCACCTGCAACATCTCGTCGAACAGCGGCTGGGAGCTGCCCGTGCCGATGGCGTCGTAGTCGACCCCGTACTGCCAGGGGAAGTAGCGCGGGACGCTGGCGTCGAGGACAGCTTTAGTGACGCTAAGCTGGGTTCCGGGCTGCATGCCGTAGCCGGCGCATTGCATCACAACGTCGTACTTTTTGAATATGGGGATGAGGGCCGAGGGGGCGTTGATGAAGTCGCCCGTCTCGATTTCGGCCCCGAGGGCTAGGATTTTGTTGATCTGCGCCTTCTTGGAAGGAGCGTCAGAGTTGATGGTGTCTTGACGGAGGAGGACGGCGAGCTTGGAGGCGCCGCGGTTGGGATGTTGGTAGAGGGCTTCGAGAACTGCTAGGCCCAGCTCTCCGGCGCCAACCACGAGGATAGCCATATTTTCTTAATGGCTGAAGATTACCTATGATTTGGCTGCTACGGAAGCCTGACGATAGTAATATATCCGACCTTATTATACTTGAATCTCTCAAGGCAGCGAAGTTGCGTGTGTGTACCGCGACATGCAAACACCCAACACTGGATCACAATTAATAATGCGAAAATCGACTGCTTTCTTTCGTGAAGTGGATGGTTGATGGGATTGATTGTGGGTCCGTCATCCAGTTGCATTAAGTGGTCTCGAACTCTCCATAGCCGTGGCTTCGCTAACGCCGAAGCGCAGACGGGGAAATATGAGCAACTTAACTCCTAAAACTCCGAAACTCGAGGGGTGTACATATGTAGAAAAGGCGTCCGCTGGATTACGTGAAGCGTGCGGCTCCCGATCGCGTAATTTTTTTTGGCTGTGCGAGTCACTAGTAGTGTCCCGTCGCGAGGTATCGCAGGCTCAAACGAGTTGAACATACTCGTCCACGTTCTCCGGCAATACCAAACTCGACTGCGTTTTCCCGAGCCCCTCAAAGGGGCAACTCGGGGTATTTCGGCACAAAGACATCCCGATGCCTCGATTTTCGAAAGCAACTCATTATCATCATTAATAAACTGTCACGTGGTGCCCGTCAGAACTCTAAGCGGTTCAACTTGCCTGTTGCGGAAGGCCGCCGCTGAACTCAGTCTCTGATGGTTGAGGGATTGGCAAATCCTAGGCGGCGTGCCTGCCAAGGTGGGGGCTCCCAGCGTCAGGTCGACGTAACAGCACTCCACTTGGCCGGGTGCGGGGAAGGTTTGCGGGGGAAACCCTAGGGATTACAAGGTGTCTTCCGTCTCGATCACAAAAGTACGTGTCTTCGTTATGGGGTCTTGCTGATTTCCGTCTTCGGTGGTAGTATCTCGCTCCAAACAAAATTCCGGATGGGGTACGTTGTCGTGCGGATGTTGACAAAATATACTCGTCGGCCTCGCTGAAGCTTCACGAGTGTTGCCCTTTGGTACAGCCGCACGAATCGCCTCGCACTAGAATGATTCCCTCCACCTGTAGGGGACCTGTCCCCTGGACCGCGAGTATCGTCTCTTCAAGAGACTTTTCTAAAGGCGCTTTTTGCCCCTCCGCCACTACGGGTGATGGGATGTTACGAAGAACTTCTCGGGATAGCGCAGGTACTGCCACCGGATACTAACTAGTGTCCCCGGCACGTTACAGAAAGTAACCACACTGCCAGGTCTCCCTCATATAATCAGCTGTCGCGCGTGACTCTCCCCCGCAGTTCCGGTTGGTTATCGCATCCGAAGGGGCAGACTAGCCTTCGCCTAGGACGGATGGCGTCTCCTACTAGCGTGCCTTCCCTAGCAATGAGGGGGTGTCATGCGGGAACTGGCCCTGTACCTCGCGGGAAGCTACGTAATCCGCCACTTGGGTTTCTTATTAATGTGATGTGTGCAACCGAGTCGCGATGCAGACGGCTCCTACCCCGCGGCGTCCTCCGATATTCACAGCCCCTTTCTTGTCTCTTCTCCTCCTTTAGAGACTGCGTGCAAGCTCCGTCGCAATTGGCGTTCTGTGTTTGACCTTCTTGTACATCGTTACTATCTCAAAATGACGGTTGTCAACTCGTTCCCAACGGTGCATACCGCCCCTGGGTCCGTCAACATCCCAATCGCGAAGTACCCCGCCTCTTCCGCCTCTTCTACAGCCGACGCCGACCAGATCGCCGCAGACCTCACCACGTCCATCAACAATGCTATCACTAACAAGGACTACACTGCTATCTCGAACCTGTTCCTGGAGGATGGTTTCTGGCGCGACCACCTTGCTCTCACATGGGACTTTCGCACCGTCCAGGGCCCTGCCGCCATCAGCCAGTTCCTGGAGAAGGCGGCGACCTCGCGCGATGGCTTCCGACTTAAGAAGGTCCAGGTAGACAACAGCGCACCGCACCGTGCGCCGAGGATTCAGGCTCTCGGCCCCGGGTCCTGCGTCCACTTCTTCATCCGGGTAGAGTCCGTCGTGGGCGAAGGGCTGGGCCTCGTGCAGGCTGTGGAGCGGGACGGCACGTGGAAGATATTCACTCTGTACACGAGCTTGCGGGAATTGAAGGGCCATGAGGAGGGGACGTTCCATCGGCGGCCCGCAGGTGTTGAGCACGGTGGGATTCCAGGCCGGACGAATTGGGCCGACCGCAGGCAGCTTGGAGCGCACTACAAGGACGGGAGCGAGCCTGCGGTGTTCATCCTAGGCGCCGGACAAGCTGGCCTGACCGCCGCGGCGCGCCTCAAGGCCGTCGGCGTCAACGCCCTCGTCATTGACTCTAACGACCGCATCGGCGACAACTGGCGCAAACGGTACCACCAGCTGGTCCTCCACGACCCGGTTTGGTTCGACAACATGCCTTACATCCCCTTCCCGCCGCAGTGGCCCATCTTCACTCCCAAGGACAAGCTGGCCGACTTCTTCGAGGCGTATGCCACGCTGCTCGAGCTAAACGTGTGGACGCGCACCGACCTTGTTTCCACGAAGTGGGACGAGGACAAGAAGGTTTGGACTATCACAGTGAAGCGTCGAAACCAGGACGGGAGCAGTGAGGAGAGGACGTTCCACCCTAGGCATGTCATTCAGGCGACGGGCCACTCGGGCAAGAAAAATATGCCTCAGTTTAAGGGAATCGAGAACTTCAAGGGAGACCGCATATGCCACTCCTCAGACTTTGAAGGTGCTCGCGAGGACGGCAAAGGAAAGAGGGCCGTCGTGGTAGGTTCGTGCAACTCTGCACATGACATCTGCCAGGACTTCCTGGAGAAAGGCTACGACGTGACTATGGTCCAACGCTCCAGCACCTGCGTCGTCTCCTCAGCCGCCGTCACGGACATCGGGCTTAAGGGCCTCTTCGAGGAGGGGGCGCCCCCGGCCGAGGACTCGGACATAATGGTCCACGGCAAGCCCCTCCCGGTCTTCAAGGCCGATCAGGTTGGCGTCGCGCAAGCGCAGGCGGACTTTGACAAGGACACCATCGACGGGCTCGAGAAGGCGGGTTTCAGGGTCGACCGCGGGCCGGACCAGGCGGGGCTCATGATCAAGTACTTGCAGCGCGGAGGCGGCTACTACATAGACGTCGGGGCCTCGCGGCTCATCGCAGAGGGGCAGATTAAAGTCAAGCATGGGCAGGAGATCGCAGAGGTGCTGTCCCGGGGGCTAAAGTTCGCGGACGGGTCAGAGGTCGAGGCGGATGAAGTCGTGCTTGCGACGGGATACCAGGACATGCGCTCGCAGACCCAGATCACGTTTGGCGACGAGATTGCGGATAGGGTGGGGAGCGTGTGGGGGTATGACGAGGAAGGGGAGATGCGGACAATTTGGAGGCGGAGCGGGCACCCGGGCTTCTGGTTCCACGGAGGGAATCTGGCGCTTTGTAGGTACTTTTCCTTGTTCTTGGCGCTGCAGATCAAGGCCCTCGAGGAGGGGCTTGTGAAGTATGGAGACGTCTAAGTAGTTTAGCGTTAAGGAATCCATCTCGTATATTGATTACTACATGACCTTTTGATAGATCTCGAAACTCGAGTCGTGGTGGCCGTGTTCCTACAAGGATTGGATGCGTCCTTGTACTCGAGCCTTTGTAATTAGATCCAAGCTGGATGGGCTTTTTCGTCGTTACCGGACTTTAGGGCTTTAGCTCCGAAGCATTCCTACATAGACTCAGCCCATCCCCCAGATATGCCTAAACGCAAACAACAGAACGCCACTCTCCAATGACAGCAACATGGGCGGAAATTTTCATTTTGTCGATGGTCTTAGGGCTGACAGTACCTCGAAAAGGCTGGCGCGACGCCACGTCATGAAGGGCAAAAACGCCGGCAGGACGATCCATCGGCGCGCGCAATGTGAGGCTTTACGGCGTCAACGCTCCAAGGATACTGCACCGAGCTTGGAACGAGTGCCACGAGCATCGGGATTAATGTCTCCGGCGGTTACGACAAGATATTTCGGAGCCCAAACACTCGTTCTTGCCACGCCCGTACGCTTTACAGCGTATTCGCTGTGCGTAATCAACCAGTGTACGATCTCGCACGCCTTCCTTCTAGGACGTAGACTGGCCGACAACTAAGTCTTAAATAGTCTTCAACTACGTGGCAGACAGGATATACCCCATCCAGCTTGGTCTCACTCTAGAGGACCCAAAACGCCTTTGGCTCCAGCTCCTCCTTGCCGACGAAGCAAGTACGTTCCCCAGGATGATCCATAACACTCAAAATTGCAATGGCTAACATGATACAAGCCCACCACTGCAGCATAACCCTCCTCCAAGCCTGCAACCATATCTTTCTCCTCGACGGCGGAAGCTCCCCAGAAGAGTTCTACCACCTCTCCCAGGCTTACGCGCACATCAAGAAGCGCCTCGAGAGCCCCGACGCGCTCTCCGACTCCACCATCTGGCTCGTGGTGGCATTTGTCCACCAAGAGCAGATCAGGAGGGACTGCTCACAGGCTAAGGTCCACCTCGAGGGCATGCGGAGGATGGTCCAGCTTCGCGGGGGCATTGAGGAACTGGAGGGGAATCTTCCGCTGACGCTAAAGCTATGCAAGTATGGCTTTCTAGGAGTCCCATGCCCTGCGTTTCTAACTTTACTTTTCAGAACGGATGTCATCTTTACTCTGCAATATGGCGGTCCCACGGCCTTCTTCCGTGATAGAATGCCGCAAGTGCGCGACTCACTCTTCGTTGAAGGCCCTTACCCAGATGAGAGCATGAACGCACCGCCCGTTCAGCACGAAGGACTCGATCCGCGACTTTACGAAATTCTCGTGGACGCTCTTCATGTCTCCTCAATCTTCAACAGGTATTGCCGGAGGTACCGTGCCAGCCTCATCGTCTATCAGGAGATGATGCTATCGATATTATATCGCCTCCTCAGCTTCCATCCACTAGAAGGTTCCCGGCCGGGTTCGGATATAGAGGCGGCATATCACACCGGCCTGACGATCTTCACGGTGACCATATTCCTGCAGCACCAGCACCATCGCTTTATCGAGTTGAGGTTAACCTTGCAAGCTCTAAGGGACCTTGTTGAGACTACGTTCAAAGAGAGAGAGTTGGCGCTTTGGGTCATGGTTGTTGGCGGGATCTGGATGTGGGATGACCCCGGAGGGGAATGGCTCGCACCGAAACTCGGGGCTGTTTTGCAGGATATGGGAATCAAGAACTGGGACGAGGCGCACCGAGTACTCGAAAGGTTTCCGTGGATAGACTGCATTCACGACGAATCTGGCCGGCAGGTATGGGAACGGGCTCGCGAGTATATTTAATTGTGATGGATTTTATGTTTGCGGAGGGTCTCCGACAATGGTCAAACGACTCTTCTATACTTGTCATTCGAAATAAATATAGCCGTTGACACCTCCACGGTGGAGGCAAACCACTTCTACATCCAAAATATCGTTTCACTCCCCTGACTAGTTGAACTCCTGCTTGACCCATTCCTCAGAAATCTTCCACAGCTTCTCTGCATCCTCGCTAGACACCGCACGAGGGTGTGCGTTGTTTGAAATCTGACAATCCTCCAAGAACGACCCATAGTTCTCCTTCCCATCAACCGTCTCACCAATTCCCTCCCCAAGCTTCGGATCCAGAGCCGCCACGAGACTTGTAGAAGCCCCGGCTCCCAGCGTCCTAAAGCTGTACCACCCGTTCTTATGCATCTCTCCGAGGGAATCCAGGGTCTCCGAAGGGAAGTACCTGCAGAGTTCGGTCTGGATGACGCCCGGGTGCACCGCGAGGCTCTTGATACCATACTTCTGGTACCATCTCTTGTTTGCACCTATCCCGAAGAGCACGTTCGCGACCTTGCTGCGGTTATAACCGTCCAACGGGATGTAAGTCTTCTCCTCAATGTTTGTATAGCCCCACGCCTTGAAAAGCTTGGCCGAAGGCTGCTCCACTTCAGGCAGGTCCTTGTTTTTCTTCTCAAAAAACATGTCGCTCCAGCGCATGGCGGACACACAGGGAGACCTGGAGCTGACGTTTACAATGCGCGTGGTGCCCCTCGGACTGGTCTCGCTGGCCTTTATGAACTTGGAGAGGATGAGGTTAGTGAAGAGCCAGTGGCCGACGTGGTTTGTGGCGAGGTGCATCTCGATGCCGTCCTCGTTGATAGTGCGCTCGGGGAGGCCGGCGATCCCAGCGCTGTTAATGAGGATATTCAGCTCGGGGATATCATTCCAGGAGAGGAATTCGGCGGCAGCCACGCGGACAGATTTTTGGCTTGAGAGGTCTATCTTCAGGGCACGGTAATCCACGCCGGGGTACTGTGCCTTGAGGGCGTCGATGCACTCTTGCAACTTGGCCGATGTACGGCCCGTGATGATAAGGTGAGCTGGGGATTGGGAGGCCTGTGACGTATTAGCGAGGACTGACAATAACACAGGAGAGTGTGGCGGATATATCGCTTGACTCACCAGGGCCTGCGCGGTAGAGAAGCCGATCCCTTTGGTGTTGACGCCCGTGACCATGATGGTCTTGCCGCGGATGGCATCGGGGAAGGCCTGGGCGACTTCCAGTCCTTCAGTGGCGGCGTTGAACTCGGGGTAGGTTGTGGAAGGCATATTGCAAGACAGTAAGAGTGTAAGGACGAATATTTGTGTTTGTGGTTCTTTGGATAGGATGTCAAATAGAGAGAATGACGATGCATTAAGAGTTTAACTGGAAGAAGGCAAGGAAAAGCCAGTCTTTTTATACTTGATCTCTCCTCTATCATGTCATCCCGGATCACCCCTTTTGGCCTCCAGGGACGGCGATATCCAATAGGAGATTTATTACCCGATTCGGCATCATTGGCTTAGAGCCGCTCATACCGAGTTGCACTGAATTGCGACAGCTCTTTGGAAAGGCGGGACATCCCGTTGTATTGACCAATGAGAGATTTATTTCCTTTTTGGGGAAGGAACCATCGTCGCCCCGATGCCCGAGTCTTAACTCCGGAAGCTGTTCCCCAGCACTGAATCCCCACCTAAGGACCTGTATGGCATGCTCACAAACTTCCTAGCCCCATTCTTCCCTGACCTAGTCGAGGCCACACATGCGCTTCAGACCTCGTGGGGATCCTCCCTTTCGAATCCCTCGAGATGGTACAGCGGCTGCAGCTTAGCTTCGCGTTGAAAGAGAACGTATCGCTTTATCAGCCACGGAAGCCATACGCGGCACTGGTACGAGGCATGGCGAATGGTTGGTACGGCAAAAATCTGGTCGAGCTCTTCGAGGGTGCGCTGTCTGTTTTTCGAAACCCGCGTTTAGCCTTTTGTGCCTTTCGGGAGCTAGGGTAGACAAGTGAGCTCACTTACTTGGTCTCTGGCAGGAACAGGAAGGTTATTACAAATGCAAGAATGTTCAGTCCAGCGAAAAAGCCGAACGCTAAATATGCAAGAGATGGTAAGCGGACGTGGCCCCCCAAAGCCCTGGGAAGGTAGGGATGTTTCTTACCTCCGGTCGCGGTGATACCCGAGAGAAGGGAAGGGTATGTGAGACTAAGTATGCTTGAAAGCGTATTGTTGATGAAGATAGCCATGGACGTTCCAATTTCCCGGTGCGAGAGGGGAAAACTCTCGGCGGCATACACATTTGGGACGGGTCCGATTCCTGGCACGCACAAAATTAGGAGCTATAATGAATTTCCTCGGTGAAAATACCGGTCGGCGAGAACTTACCCGGAGAGTAGAAAGCGGTGTACACATAGATGAAGAACGCCGTCAAGGGTAACCTCGCACTCGATTCCACAGGAAGCAGGAAACAACAGCCCGCAGCAACCAAGCACCACGCCATATTAGGAAACGTCGCAAGGAGCAGGTTCCGGCGACCAAACGTATCTATGGTCCAGATAGCTGGGAATGCGAACAGGAAATTAACAAGGCCGAAACCCCAGGACGCGAGGAGAGTCGCCTTCGTACTCTGCCCTGCCTCAGCGAAGATGGTGGACGAGTAAAAGGACATGATTCCTATGCCCGAGAACTGTTGCGCGACCATCACAATGGTCGCTCCGTAGGTTGCGCGTCGGATCCGGGGAACTATAAAGAGCTCCGAAAAGCGGCGCCAGAAGGTTGTGCCGCCTAAGAGTTCTTCCTCGACGACGTATTGACAGTGTGCGTAGTACTGCAAGCCGTTAACCTTTGTGTCCCTGAATGATATGACTCTTTGAGGGCCACGTACCAAATCCCTCGCGGCGATGACCTCTGCTGTGCGGAGCTTGCAGAAGGAATCGTATGACTTCCGGATGCGGTGTTTCTTTAGGAGCCATCGCGGAGATTCTAGGATCGAAATGGCATGTCAGCCACGGCGAGCTACGGTATTAGACACATCGGGGGGTCATACCGGGACAGAACCACACCATAATCACAACTGGGATTGCGGGTACAAATGCAGCAGCCAACTGAAAACGCCAAGCTAGTGGGCCAATCCGATAAAAGACCAGATTAGAAGATAAGCCGCTAATAACTTGTCGTCAATATGCTACGTCGACCTAATAAGATAAGCGAACAGGCGCACATACACGAGGATTCCAAACGCAACGAAGAGCTGGAATGTCATGACCAGAGCACCGCGGATGGAAGCCGGCACGATCTCAGAGGTCATGATCGGGATCGTCGTAATCTTGATCGCCATGCCTAAATGAAGCCCGTCGTCAATTTCCTCCTTAGAGTGTCGCTACGACGGCTTCAACTGCCCGGCAGTCGGAGACAAAATACAAAAATACACTTACCAATGCCCATGACCAGTCGAGTTATCAGTAGGCTCCACCAATTCTGAACCAAGCCCTGAGCAAGGATGGGGAAGATGCAGAAAAGCCCAGTAAAGAAAATGACTCCTCGCCGGCCAATCAAGTTGTTCAACGGATCGGAGAGCCACGCCCTGAGGATGTCAACTCGGCGGCCCTTGGGAAAGGAAGGAAAGACATAACCAGGGAAACTTAGGGGGCACTCACGCACAAAGGCCGGAGATGGTTGGTCTTATGACACAGAACGTAAGAACCTCGCCCAAAAGGTCATGGAAGGATTATATACTCACGCAGAGTTAATTAGCCCGATCAGCCAGGTATTTTCCTCAATCCCAAATTCGATAGGGAAGGATAGGTTGGCCCCATTCGCGCTGGTATTATCCCATCCCCTGCGTCAAGGTTAGTCTCCACACAGGAACATCTGGTTATTCAGGGAGCAATAGAGTCAGTGGCGTACTGGAGGGCCGAGCCAAGAGAACACAGGCCGATTGTGAAGTAAAGGGGCCTGGACAAATGCCACTTATCTAAACGGACTCTATTAGCGCATGGACGAGAGGATGGGCTGGGGCCACCCACGAGTCACCTCACGACGGAGATGGTACTTGTCATTCTCATCAAGCTCTGAAATGCTCTCAAAGTCCCGGGGCCTTTGTGCAACCAAAGCGCCCTTTGTCATAACTTCCAGCTTGTCCGACAGCTCATGGGCTGCGCAAAATGCCGCGACCTGTTCCAGCAGCTGACACTTCGGGATCCCACTCAGAGGATTACGAACCCTATGCATTCATCAGTCAGCAATTTATTCTTGTATATCCATGAGGTTTGGACAGACTCGGCATTTGTGTTTTCGGAGAGTGAGATCTTTGGAAGATCCCCCGGGTCATCATTATGATTCTCTTTGGACCAGGTGGTCCCTGGAGGAGCTGGATGGGAATCCGACATCCCGTCGACCTTAGTTTTCTTGTAGTAGCGAGACGTTTGTGAACATGGCAAGTCATCCGACCCCGAACAACTTACCAGGTTATAGCATCAGACAGGAGGCCGTACTTATACCCTAACCACCAGTGTCAGCCGTCAGGCCCCGATCCCGGTCCATACTTCCAACTCCTCAAATAAAACTAAGCCAATATCGGTACTTCCAGATCCACGTACATCTCCATCTGTAGAATGCAACCTCAGATGCGTGGGAAATCCGGGGTGCGGGGAGGGAGTCAGGATCCAATAATCCTCAGCAGTCGGGATTTCGGACCAACGAATACTTTTCTCTTCGGACCACGGCCTTGGAACCTGCCGGAAAAGCTTAGTGGTTTATTCAAAACTGTACAGTCCGACCGGTCAGTAAGCCGACGCGTGATCTCTCACACTTCATGTTTCCCTGTTAGGAAAGACGGGCCCCACTAATGGCACGTTCACTGTACAGTCAATGCAGTAGCGCATCCGCGAACATTCCCCAGCTTACCCCATCAGCACCTCGGTAGTAACTTAGACCGGTGCGTCCCAAGCCGATCAATGAAACGTCAGAGAGGCTTGACGCGACAAGGACGCCCGGGTTATAAAAAAGACTGGGACCCTCAACCACTACTTGGTCAACAAACGCCGTGGGACTACCCCGAACATCGGCAATAACCATGGGGGACTTTGTGGTCGTCGGGTAGCTGGGGTCCGCTGCGCAGGGGCATGTGTGACCCACATAGCGTAGCTTCCATAGGGAGTATACGAGGAGTGTGAATATCAGCGATGCCGATTCGGTGAGGAGGGTTAAGGGTCTGAGGAACGGAGCCAATCAGGTCCTCAGACTCGCTAGAAAGCCGTGTTAGACCAAGATGAAGACAGGTCGATTGCACTGCAAGAATATGAACGTCCAATCAATTGATATTTCCTCTAGATAGGCAGGGTGGACTGAATGTGCAGACTGACGGATGACGTCCGAATTGGCCCGCATCTTCCAGCTCAAATTCGCTGCTATCACTCACTATATTCTTACGGGACAGGTAAGTGGAAAATTGGTGCCTATGGTTTGGGACACATCGGACGCGAACCCAAAACGAACTGTTCAGCCCTACAGCCAGGCCAAAAGCTAGATTAAGTTCTCGCCTTAAACCTGGTAATCCAAATAGCAAGATCAAACGGCAATATCTTGTTAATAGCAAGAGAAGATGGTCAATAGTTCTTCCCAGAAGCGTTAAATATCCATCACGAAAAGAGTTACCCGCTCCCTAGATGGATTTCTTGTAGGGAGGACAAAATCTGAGTTTATTAACCCATGCCCGACACTGTATCCTACTCTCGTCTTGTGGCGACAAGCCAGAAATCTCTTTGCATGAAAATTCCCACGCAACTTGAATCCCACACCTTGAAAATGTCAGTAAAACTTTGTTTCAGGATCAAGGATTCCTCAGATGCGTGACTTACCTGGGCCGGGTTCGCAACGCATATCTCGAAGTGACGGAGCAACTGTAGTTCGTTAGCCATTGGAGGATACAAAGCAATCGAAAAAATAGCGTAACGGGGTGGACGAAAGTAGCCCTGTATTTGGTCCAACTTACCTCAAAGATGATCTTGTTCAGTTCGATATAAGCCACATTCTTCCCCAGGCACAACCACCTTCCGTGCCCAAAAACAAGATCCACCGCCGCCTCCTTCATCTTCATCTCCTCCTTCGTCCCCTCCATCCACCTCTCTGGCCTAAAGAAATTCGCATCATCACCCCACACCTCCTTATTCCTTGACAGTCCGAAGGCTGAGTATCCAATCACTGTCCCGGGCGGTAGTTCCATGCCACGGAAGTTGTCGCCCTCGGGCGGGACTACCTTGGACATGAGGCCAGTGATGGGGGGCCAGATGCGGAGGCCCTCTTTGATGACGGCTTGGAGGTAGGGGAGTTTCTTGGCGGCGGAGTCGGGGACAGGAGAGGGGAGGTCTTGCTCGCGGACGGCAGTTAGGATCTCGGCGACTAGCCTGTTGTAGATTGAGGGGTTTGTGATTATGTGGAGGAGGGTAGCGCGGATGGATGTGGCGGTTGTTTCTGAACCGGCGACGCTGGGGAGGGTTAGTAAGTTTGGATTGGACATGTTTATGGAGGCAGGCATACATCTGCAGAAGAGATTCTGACTCGGCCTCCGGTTGGGTGAGACCGTGTCGGACAAAGGACCCAAGCATGTCCCGTTGGTCTTTCGCATTAGGGCCAAACCTTTCCGCGGCCTTCTCCTTGCATATCCTAAAAGGCTAGAGGTTAGCCCGATCGGGTAACATCCGTGAGACGACCACGGCTACGTAGGTTGGTGAATTACCGTAGCACACGACCGAAGCCAAGATCGTCTTTCTCAGACGGCATAAAAGCCTTCAAAATACCTGTCCTCAGCACCCAGCTCAGCTTTGGCATCGTAGATACAAACATGATGAACGGCATGTTCTGCTCGACAGCTTCGATATATCCGTAAGTATCTCGGTCTTCGCGAAGGCAACCGAATGCCTCGCTATAGGCAAGGTCGGAAATGACGTCCAAGGTGAAGTACTGCGCAATCCGGCCAAAGTCGAAGGGCCGGATGGGCGACGGCGAGGTGGAGTCGTATTTATCATAGATGAGACTAAGGAGAGCGTTGATGTTGCGGTCTATCTTTCCCTCGACTTCCTCAATATCCTTTCCAGTGTACTAAGTCGAACGTCAGAAAGGCACCAGCTAACATCGAAATCCGCATCTGGATTCCGGCGCGCACGGGGATCGGGGTACAGCCCACAAAAGAACAGAGGAGATGGTACGGAGGTGCAAACTTACGCCAGCAGACATCTTAGACCTCAATGCATGGTGAAGCGCATTGTCTCTCTGAGAGAGGATGTTATCGGAGTTAGGGTCGAATCGCATCGCAATGTACCAATCCGAACGGCGATACGGGCTGCGGACACCAAGCATACGCCGTAACATCGTTGGGTCACCGGTAACCAACTCATTAGGCCCGATGCGCGCGAGCAGACCTGTCCGCTACATCAACGGCTGGTCAAGTACAGTCGTGCATAAGGGGGTAAGTAGTGTAACATGAGTCCCCAGCAATACTTCTCATGCAAGTGACAGACCAGCCGGAGTTTATCAACTCACCATACTTCTCATTAGCAAGTCCCAACTCCCAGTGAGTGTTACCCCCCATGATCACCCGGACCAGCCAGAGGTTCGTGAAACCCGCCAACGGAGGGCCCCTGATATGCCGCAGACGCAACCATGCTCTAATGGTCTGGATCCCGTAAACTACGGCACCAGCAGCGGAGGCCAGCCCCACGCAGAGAAGCGGGTTCTCCACAGCCCGACCCAGGACCTCCCATACCCTACTGCGAGAAATTAAGTCCATGATCTAAATTTCACGCTTTTCACCTAGGTGGAAGGCTTCAGAACCAAAGGCAAGCAAAAATGTGGTGGGCGTAAATTTGATTCAGGCTGGAACCTAATCTCGTTGCGTACCGCATTGCGGGGCCCGGCGTAAATAAAACGAAGAAAATGGTCGTATCCACGTGGGAGGCCCCACGAGCGGCCCGCTCCAGATAGTAGCTCCAAATTAGGACGCGTTTCGTCATTGCATGGATTTCCGGCGTGGGATTCAGGCGGTGCTATGCTGGGGAGAGTATAGTGTCATGCAGCACCCGTCGAAGTCCAGAAGTTCGCTGGGACTGTTGCAACGTGTGGCGTTGTGTGATTGGTGTGGGGGCCGGGCTGCAGATACATCCGGGTTGCCGTGTGGTTCTTCAGGTTGTGATAAAAATGGGCCTGCAGGAGCTCACGTCGTGCTCTAAACCCGGGTGGGTATTAGGTATTGTCAGCGGAATTCAAGGGTATGGGAGTGGCTGCCGACAGGGGTCAATGGAGCTGTATCATACGTAGCTCGGTTCGGCAGATGCCCCGGCTGCTGAGAGCGCCTGACGTGTTAACAGGCTTTTGAGGACGCGGCAAGTCCGGGCATGTTTCTCACAGCGTCATACGTAACGAAGAACAGCTCGTGCCGCCAGGTATTCATTATTACCATCCTCCAGGGCCCTATAATACCCAGGCCTATAACCAGAACCCGGTGTCCCGCCAGAGTATCGGAAGGTATCCCTTCGAATGCGTCATTCCCGACCTGAGCGGTAAGATTTGATATGTTTGCCGCAGGCACTGGCGTCCACTTGAGTGTCTTACGACTCGCAGATTCGGTCCACCAGACCCAAAGCTAGTTCACAACGACGGACCACTAAGTTTCCAGGTATTCGACACGTAAACACCCGTCGAGATTCACAGCTAGGAGAGATGTTACAGTAGCAACGATGCCCGCCATGCAGACCCGTCACATGAGTGACAATGAAATTACCTCGTTCCTAATATACCGTGCTGTCCTGTGGCAAACTGAGGCTTTCTTGTCAACATATAGCTTATTTCCACGCGTCACTAGCCTGACCCGTGAGAAATACCAACACAACTTGATCACTGGAAAGGAGTGGGCACGCCAATGAACATCGAGGCTTAAAGGGTAAATAAACAGGACACAAATTCTCGTTCTGGCCCCAACAACTACAGACGATCATATACTCCTAGGCGAACGATTGAACTGCGTCCCGCACAATAACCCCCACAAACAATTAAACCCGTCCACGGCGTCCATCTCCTTCCCCTCGTTCCTGTGGAGGTGTAAAGGCGCATGCTGACGTTTGTGTTGGCGGATATAAAGCCCCCAGTGATGGTGAAGGCGTGGGGGGCGGTGCGGTGGGAGAAGCGCAAGATACTCGTCGCAAGGCTGTCCCAGGTGTCGGATAGGAAAAGGAATATGTCATTGAAGCGAGAACGAGAGTGAAGGAATACATGGCGTGCACCCATTTCCTGGGCACGACCATCGAAGGCAACAGGCCACTCTCCTTTGCGAGGAATCCGTACGGGCTCGACGAGAGTATGGAGAATATGGACGTAATGGTATCGTAGGAGAACATGTTCTGGAAGCAGTACTACATCGTAAAAGTCATGCTGGTGGTATACAGGTCCAGTCGTCGTATGTGTACTGCTCAAGGTCGTGGTTGATTAGCCAAGAGCCAACCATTTTCAAAAGCCGAGA
This sequence comes from Microascus cirrosus, assembly GCA_030271035.1. Classification (NCBI taxonomy): domain Eukaryota; kingdom Fungi; phylum Ascomycota; class Sordariomycetes; order Microascales; family Microascaceae; genus Microascus; species Microascus cirrosus. The sequence continues at coordinate 180,620 of JAMBUN010000121.1, forward strand.
GCCCACTGCTTTTGCCTGAGTTACAGGCGCCAGAGGGTAGTAGTCTTCCAGTGCCATCGTGGCACCGCTGGCTAAAGTTGGAAGAAGTGTGTGGGCCGCCGCATCTCCTATCTGGATGACTCTAGCTTCGGGAAAGGCCCACATCTCCCGGGATTGCGCCACATGAGTTTGACTCAACAGCCCTTGCCCCTACAGTGGCTTTGATACCTCCACAATGTAGGGACCCCAGATTTTGATACAGGGTAGAGCATTGTTGATTGGCGTTAGTTTGGTCCACTTTTCTTCGGAGTCACAATGGTCCTAAAGCTCCTCTTGGTCGGCTGGCGGAATTCACACCGTTCTCCGTGTCGGACGTAGTACGGCACCATATATTCATACGTACCCTGTGCGTTAGCATGTATGCCATGTGCGTCTTCGACTTCGCAACGATAATATGAGCGCCCCGTCCAAGCCAGAGATAGGCCGTCTCGTCGAATCTCGAAATGCCTCAGAAATAAGGGGTTTCTGATTTTCCTGTTTAGCTGGAAATGATGCCCGGAAAGAGGCAAATCTAGAGCTGATCGGATTCTCTTTGAAGCCCAAAACCAGATCCCACAACCTCTACCCAACTCCATTTGCGGCGACAACAATATCAACCATATGTTCTGTTCCATCCTCGGCAACAACCCCTGCGACTTCGTCTATCTCGAGGTAGTCGGTAACCGGAATCAAGGTGTGATAGCGATTCCAAGCTGCTCCACGCGTTGATGAAGCAAGTTGTGGACGGTTGCACGGCTCATAAAGAGCGGGAATTGGATTGAATCAGGGTTCTGACAAACTTGCGAATATGCCCAACTTCCAACCACGGCGAGTCGCGGCATTGCAGTAGGAAGCCCGACCAATGCTCCAGGCTCTGCAGTAAGGATTCTTGAATCGTGATTAGGTGACCTGGCCCAACGGATAACTACGAGACAACGACGAAGGACAGGATTCCTGGCGCCATTATAAGTTAACATAATTATGGAAATTCCGCCGATGCTCGACGATTCTCACGTCGTGACCTTTGCGGTATGCTCCATTTGTAGAGCGGAGGCCGGCGATACCGCCCGCCGACAATGATAGCAGATAGATCCGCATAATGGGTACCGTCGCACGGATGAAATGCCGTTGCAGGAAGTCATATTCTCGGCCATTGTGGAAAAATACAGAGTCGAAAGCAAAGATCGATCTCTGCATTGTCTTTAGATGCCACTGTTAAACAGCATGCAGCAATGGGCTATTCATTTATATACAATGATCCTTGACTGCAGAGACTTAAGTGTATTTAGTCTTCGCCGAGACCGACATCTTCTGTTGCTCTCCATGCAGGAATAAAGGTGGTAATTCGGCGCGTCAGAAAAAAAAAACATCGGCCAAGGAGAGGCGTAATGCATAGGTCCCAGACTCGGGACTTTCTTGTCCGCCCTCGGTGGCGCGGGATTTTAGGGGGCGGCCGAGAGGTGGGGCCAAGGGCTGCCTCGTTGCCAGATATCATCGTTCGAGCCAAACTTCGGTGTAGTGGATTCTATGACGAATCATTTGTCAGCGTTAGAAACAGTGCAGTTACTATGTTCTTATGGGCCCCAAGGCTTAGATACTGTGATTATGGAAGAGGCACTAAGATGATTCTAGCTATATTGATAGCGTAGTCCAGAAGCTTTAAAAGTTATGTGGTGCTGTTCATCGCGCCATTTGCTCGCAGCTCCCTTGCTTCCCCTTGTCGTGTTGTTTCAGGCGGCCATTTTCAATCTCACATTTATGGCAGATAGGGGCGGTCGGCTAAACCCCAACGGAGAACAACTTCGGTTGTACGATCATTCTGGAAGTTCCTCCGCGCAGTGTACAACAAACATCCTGCAATAATATCGGAGTTTCTTCGGCTCGGCGCGTCAATTCTCGCGAACTGCCCCAGAATGTCGTCTTGGCGATGTGGAGGACCCGAGCCCGGCCCCATTAGACTAGGCCACTCTCGATCAAAATGCGACCTAGAACCCCGCAAATATGTCGTCAACATATACCTGGAAGATCGGCTTGTCAAGGATGCCCATATCCGAAACAATTGCCGATCGCGAAGGGCAATCTTAGATACCACGCTTTCATCATGCCGATTGATAAACAAGGCAAAAAAAAAACCCCCCTTTTAGGTTGGTGATATAAACCTTGCTTCGCTCCACCGGCTCATGTTCGCCGAGACTGTAATATCTCCCCTACTCACCACATTATTGGCGATCATGACAAAAGTTAACTCCATCGCCAGCACGGCTGTGTGCCTCCTAGGCGTCTGCTCGCCGGGTCTCGCGGCGAATAATCAGACCTCGGGTTTTGAGCAGTCGTGCGCGAATCTCAAGGAGAGCTACCAGGCCGAGAACGTCACACCACTCTACTCGGAGCTCGTGCCCGCCGGAACGGACCTCTTCGTCCCCGACCTCGACCCGTCATGTGAGAACTCGACGACTGTGTCGGTGGATCTCTGCCGCCTGGGCCTGAACGTCACCACCTCCGACCGCTCCGATATCATCATGGAAGTCTGGCTGCCTCAGGACTGGAGCGGCCGGTTCCTCTCGACCGGCAATGGGGGCATCAATGGCTGCATATCCTATAGTGACATGGCTTACGCTACGTCACTGGGATTCGCGGCGACAGGGTCGAACAATGGCCACAGCGGGCAGAACGGCACCCGGTTCCTGAACAACCTCGAGGTTGTAAAGGATTATTCGTACCGCGCCCTCACCACGTCGGCTTCCGTCGGCAAGGAGGTTACGGATCAGTTCTATGACGAGCCGCATGAGAAGTCGTACTATCTCGGCTGCTCTACAGGTGGTCGGCAGGGCTTCAAGATGGCGCAGGACTTCCCGGACATCTTCGACGGTATCGTGGCGGGAGCACCTGCTTTCAACTTCCAGGGTCTCATGTCCTGGTCCGGCAGGTTCCACACGATCATAAAGAACGTCGGCTCCGACGGGGTGCCTCCGCCCTCGACGTGGTCTGCCATCGATACTGAGCTTCTCTCGCAGTGCGACCACCTTGACGGTGCCGAGGACGGCATCCTCGAGGATCCCTCCCTGTGCGACTTCCGGCCCGAGGCTCTGATCTGCGGACCTGATGACGACACCGATGGCTGCATCACCGGCAAGCAGGCGGACACGATACGCCAATTCCTATCCCCGGTATACGGCGTCAATGGGACCTTTGTCTACCCACGCCTAGAGCCCGCCCCAGGATTTCTTGCCTTTATCGCCAGCGCGTATACGGAGGAGCAGTTCTTGTACACAGACCACTGGGTTAAGTACGCCCTCTACAATGACCCTGACTTTGATACGAGCAACCTCGGGCCAGAGAACTGGCAGGACGCCTTTGAGAACGACCCGTCTGGCGTGAGGACGTGGTCTGGAGACCTCTCGGAGGTTTCCTCCCGCGGGGCGAAGATCCTGCACTACCACGGCTTGGAAGACGTGCTCATTTCGTCGGCCAGCTCCACTACTTACTACGACCTCGTCTCGAGGACAATGGGGCTGTCTAGTGCCGAGCTGGACAATTTCTACCGTTACTTCCGGATCAGCGGCATGGCGCACTGCTCGGGTGGCAGCGGGGCCAACGCCATTGGAAACCAACTTGACGGCACCGTCAATGAAAATCCGGAGGAGAACGTGCTCATGGCTATGGTGAAGTGGGTAGAAGAAGGGGTGGCTCCAGAGGCAGTTGTCGGAAGCCACTTTGTAAACGAGACCCAGGATACTGGCGTAGACTACAAGAGGTCGCACTGCAAGTATCCTACGAGGAACACCCTCAAGGAGGGGGGGGATCCTAAGAACCTTGATGATTGGAGTTGCGCATAGAATTCAGATAGAGATATATAGCGCTAAAGAACAACGCTCACAGTCGTCAAGCCTCCGAAGCCACCATGTCTCGCCAAGAGATGGTCGGCATCCAGCGGTCCCCGGTGTTATGCGACTACGCGCCCTCGGCGAGCCCAAACGCGAGTGGCCGTGGATTCCCCCACCAGTCGCACGGATTAAACCGCCATGCTCCATTCCCAGAGGCGAACCAGTACTTGACAACGTAAGGGAGCACCCACGGCAGAGGCGGAAAGTCGTGGCCGCCCTCGTAGGTCTTATCCGCACATCCAAGAACTGTGGGGAACACGTCATACTATGGTTCAAAATAACGTTAGTTACTCGTTGTTTGACATATGTGACGGTATCTAGAGCATTTTACCAGCATGGCCAGGTTCCCCGATTGTTTCGCAATCTTCTCGGCCCTGGCCCACGTATCCTTCAGTCCCGCGCAGTCGACGTTTTCCATACCCAAGAAGATGTCAATTTCCTCGTAGAGGTGATCAGTAAGGTGCTTGCTGAACGAGTCGATTATAGCCTTCATACCGCCCGGCCCGTCCCACCTATAGTCACCAGGCGCCGTATCGGACGCATACTTAAGCAGACTCTCCAGCCCGTCTTGGAAGAGCTCGTGCTGATGTTTTGGCTGGTCCATGAAGCCGGGCCAGCCGGTGAACTTTTCGATTTCAGGGAAGATAAATGACTCTTCGACCCAGTGGTGGTGGTGGACCATCTTGGCCCAGGACTGGACGTAGAATAGAAGGTCTTTGACGTCTTGACCGTTGAAGCGCTCGCTCGTCGCGACAGGGACGTTTGGGGCCTGCTGCAGTATGGCGTTCAGGCCGCGGAGGAGGGTGTTGTGGGAGTGGACCATCTCGGAGGCGCAGTAGACATGGGCTAGTGAGTTCTAGGCTCTGGTTAGCTCAGGATACACGATCCCACACCGACCGATATGACGAACGCACATCCATCCTCTTCGAGGGCGTTGCGATCAGAGGAAAGGGCTCATCTGCCCAAGGAGCGCTAGAGGGCTTCGTCGTCATGGTGGTATTCCTAAACCTAAGCGATATGCCTCTACACTAGCTGGATATTTCAGGAGAGACGGAAGACTGGAGCACCGCCCGTAGTTGGAGAAATGTGAGTTTGTCAGTGACTGACTGACTGCCTTGGCAGAAACAAGGCGTCCCTACCCCGGCTCGCATCCTTGGCGAAGACGCTGTGCTGACAGGTTGTTGGATACGAAGCTGACTGACTGGCTGACGAAAGGGAAGCGAATAATTGGTTGAGATCTCCATCCTGCAACCTGCCAAGACTTCAAGGACAAGGATATTCCGGGTATTCCCAGGCCATCAACACCTCGACCATAAAACCTCAGGGGCGGTCATTCGCGGCAAACCTATGAGTTCGTGTTTACTAAGTTGCCGCGGCTTTAGTTAACGCGGCTACCACTTGGGAACCAGCATTGCGAAAACTCACATCCAATGTTGGTCATAGTCCCGTATTATACAGATATCTTGCGTTTGCCTCGCATAACCAATCATGTTCGCGGTTCAACGTAAAGGTTAACTTAACGCCTGATTCTGGTGCCTTGACCGAGTTTGTCAATTTTCACGCAGCTTCGCCCACTACAGATCCAGTTGATACGTTTTCAAAGGTGATCTGAAAGACCATTGGGGAACTATTTCATCCTGTGAATGAAATTCGATGATCTACTTTGTATATTGAGTTATCTAAGAGCCATGGAGCAGGATAAGTATGGGGCCGTTGCCTGCTTCGCTATGGTGCATGGTGGCAGTGCTATTCCGGACAAGCCCTTCGACGGTGATTTCAGCTGCAGATCGAGAGAGGGTCGTGTCGAACACAATTCATATAGGCAAATAATTTTGATTAACACTGAGAATGTACCTTCTTTTCGGTATGATGGTCAGAGAGTTTAAAAGCCCTGCGTATATGTCTTGGATTATTACGTAGCCGAATAGGTGTCGAGGTGTGTAGGTTACGATCTGGATGCTGGCGTATTGTACCGATATTTGTCTCTAAACGAATGTGCAATTCATCAGCTTTGGCTCTGAGAATGGGGCCAAACCCTGATGATAGGTTGCGCTACGCCTATGCCACCTCTCTGCAGTGCTCCGGGTTCGTCGCCTGCTGACACTAGCTCGCTCCAAACCTCGGAGACGCTCCCGCGGAAGCTCCTGCGAGCCCTCATCCCGCCGCCATGCCACGACCACTTACGTGCTTCAGCCTAACACACCTCGAATTGCTTCCACCATGTATGTTTACTCTGCGAATATGCGGAGATATGCAGTCGGGATGTGTCGCTCAGTAGATTATCGCCCCTCATTTCCCGGATTCAGCCTTTGCTTTTCTGTCCCAGCCGAACACCCACGGATAGACATGCCCGATAGGCACGTTACATTACCTTAGTTTATGGTATTTAATGGGTAGTTAGAGGGCAAATATTAAGCATTTAACCAAGGACTATTTACACCCATTCTTCTCCCCTAATCTTATATACAACTGCGGGTCTATCTATTACTAGCAATACTTGTCGACATTGGGGTCAAACTCCGGAACGTTCTCGCCCGCCGCTTTTGCAAGTTGCTCTGAAAACTAGCCCTCCAGGATCTTGCACGAAATGCCCCAAGGCGGCTCCGTCTCCACTGCCTACCTCCTCCCCTACGGCCATCCGTCCCGCCCAACTAACGGGATGGTAAAGAAAGCCCCAGAGAAGTCCTCAAGTTCGTCGATGTCATCTTGGTTAGCCTCGCGGAAACAGTTCGTCAAACCACTCTCTTTATGGTTAGTAGACGACGTAGGGCCGGGTTCCGTCTTTGGGAGTTACGGAGCCGCCGCCGCATTCACCGTGGCAGGAGGTGGCGGTGTGAATGACTTCGTTGTCCCTGGAAAAAAGACGACGGTCTCCCAGTCGTGTTTGTGGCCGGCACCCAGGTACCATGAGCAGTCTGGTCCTTCTCGAAGTAGTATTCGTACCTAACAACAGTCCGTTAAAATGAATTTGCTTCTGAAATGTACTATCCAGAGCCTGATAGTCTGACGTTCTGGATTTGGAAATGCAGGTAGTCTGGTTGCACATGAAAGCACAGATACCGTTGTTGCAGCGGGATCGGCAGTAGGTGTTGCTATTCTCTAGCTGGTGAAGGTCGCGGCAGTCACCCTTGGGCGCACCCGTCTCACCCTTTCCTGCATTCACATTGCCTTCGACGCCAACAGCGGCGATGCTTTAGCGGCCGTTCCTGTCGCGAAGTCAACAAAGGGTTGAAACTTCTTCTCCACGAAGTGGTAATTAGAGTCTTGTGCATGGTCAAGGACTGGATTAGAAAAGTAAGGTAGGAAGTTGTGAATTGACAATAGGCAGGAAACTGCTCTGAGATCTTGCCAAGAAGCAGTTGCTGGCCAGAAAGCGTTGAAATGAAATCAAAGTGTTGACACCGGCTTATACTTGTCAAAACACCAGGGCCTGGTTCACTCTTCCTTAACGTCTCAGATTTCAAGGGACTTACTATTATACTTCTTTTATTCGTGTGCTGTGTCAATCCGCACTCCTTGCCTCTTTCTAAAGCCTTGCGAAGATCTTCATGTAGCAACTGGCAAGAGAAGAGCGAGGGATCCTCTAGAACACGACCAGCTTGTCACTTGTGAGACTAGTAGAGGGTTAGGTTCGCAACAAATGGGCCTAGTCTTGGTGTTGTACTTACGAAGTTCACCTCACCGGGCTGTTCTCCTGCCCCTCACTAAGACATCGGGAACACGGTGCCTCAGCTCAAAATGGCAATACTAAGACATTCTTAGCTATGAATAGAGAGAGCCAACAGCAGGGCCTGCACTCAGAGGACCCGCCTTATTAAGGCACCTGCTCCACTTTAAGAAGGGACTAATATTGAACAGATCGAGGAGCGTGGGCTTCACATTGCGAAGCTGATGGCAGAAGCCGAGCAGACCCTCTCTTTACGTCCCTCTCAAGGCAGCAGACTGGGGGATACCCTGTAGCTCGAGGGTCTCCGCGTAGCTGCGCGCTGTTCCTATTACAGCAGGCCCTACATATCTCTACTTATGGCCTAGAATCACTAGACAATGGATGCAACCCAACAGATGAGGCCCGGTTATTTGTGATCAGCCAATCCCCACGAGGGGCGGGAGACTGGTATTACCAGTGAATCCGATTTCTCCTTAGTCCCTGCTCATAGCACAGTTTCGTATTAGACCATTCCGACAAGGGGACTTGCCAAACGCCTCGCCTTCTGAGTCTGTGGGTGTCATGTTTTTCAACGTCTCTATTCTGGATCGCACGCAATCGCAGATATTGGACACGTTCGTGGGGCCAGGCCACACGTGGCTTCCATGATCCCTGAGACACTAACACTTGCATACGGGGCATCCTTAATGGGAAGGAAGCGCCAGTCTGTGCTCCCGCTCAAGAAGAGCAGAGCTCGGGTTCATGACGTATCTTCCCGCGCCAGACCGCCGCCCCATTCCTAACGAGGATGGGCGGAGCTTGGGGATTCGGAAGCCGAAACTCTAAGCGCTGATGACAGACAAGTGATCCTACCCCAGCCCCTTGCAGGCCATGGACTTTTGATAAGAGGTCCATTCTGAGGAGTGGGGGCTCCGCGGAATTTTCGGACATTGCGAGAGTGCAAAGTCCTTCCCGGGAGACTAACGCCTTGGAAGATCCGACGAGAACCGATCTGAAAAAAAAAAAAAAGATAAAAAAGATGAATAACCACTCTCCTGTTTCTCTGGTTTTCAACTACTCCATACATTGAACCCGTTTGTCCTCCCCCAAACTGGTCCCCCCCGCCCTACCAGAATCAGGACAGGACCACGCCAGGTTTTGCGACACATAGGGTGTAGACAATGGTCCTGGTTTTATAAGGAGATGCCAAAATCTATTCTATCTTTCGTTATGTGAATAAGTCAGGTACACTGCAAGTCCTCTAGCCTTCAGACTTGAGGGAGGAAAAAAACAGAGGTTAGCTTAGTATCGGCCTTGGTCGCTATACCTAGAGTTGGCTAAGTGTAGTTTCATGACCCTCCTTCTGTTGAGTTACCAGCTTTAGCTTCAACGTCCGCAGTCTCTAATTTCCCTTCTACTGTATGCGGAGTAGAGCAACCGTTGTAGCCCAGGTCGGGGAATTCAGGATGCCGCCTCAAGAACCAGAAGCGCATAGTAAGCACAGCAATAATGCTGCCAATCGTCAAGCCAATCGCCGTCGGATAGCCCTTTGGATATTGCGGCGCATCCGACACCTTCCAGATGCCAAGGGGTATTGTCGCATGGCCGACGTATACGATGACCACGGCAAAGCCGACGACAATAGCGCGGGCCTCCGGCTCAGCACGCAGGATCTCGGATAGCCACGCGATGATTGCAGGCGCCGCACTGGCTAGGGTACAGTAGCTGAGGAAGAACGCGAACATGATGGCTGCGTGGCTGTTGGGCCAAGCGGCAAGGAGTGAAGTTGCCACGATGTGCACGAGCGCGAGGCCGATGTGGATCTGCCAGCGCCAGTGCTTCCAGTCGCCGAGAGCATTAAATCCGATGACTGATACTATCTGCAGAGCATACCCGCCGAGAGGGATTATGTTGACCTGGTACGTATCGTACATCAAGTTTCCATCTGCATCGCGCACTTGTTCAAGGTACAGCATTATGTACTGGTTGACCTTAGATGCCCACATATTCTGGGAGAAGGCTGCAATGTAGAGCCAGGTAGTCGGGTGACGCAGGAGCAAGGCCGCTTTTCGTAGAACGACCCTAAAGGACACAAGACGGGCGGGCTCGGTTCCGTATCTCTCTATCCGCTCGCGAGCGAGCTTACGCTCAGCTGCGGTAAGGTAGATCGCACGGGTATTGACAGGAGAGTCAGGGACGAAGACGAGGCCGAACGACCCGATAATGACGGTTAGAACCCCCGATATGATGAACAGCCACTGCCAGCCTGCGAGCCCCAGGGTACCGTTCATGTTACGGTAAAGCTCTGCTTGGATGATGCCTAGGAACATCGCTCCCGCCACATCCGAGACGCCAAATATAGCGAGGCGAACTGCCAGCTCACTTGGAGTGTACCAGTTGAAGAGCAAGGCAGTAATTCCGGGCCACGACGTGGCGGAGAGAATTCCTAGGAGAAATCTTAGGGCATAAATGGTTTCCGCGTCCTTAGACATGAACGTGCTGCGACTGCGTGAGTAGATTGCCCCGCCAAGCCTGGCGCCAGGGAGAGGCTTACAACAAAGTCACCAAGCCCCAACTCATTTCAGCAATCGGCAGAATAAGTGACGGACGGAACTGCAAAGAGTGTATCAGCACGGGTAAAGCTTTGGTTGACCTGGAACAGAGCAGTGTACCATCGACTGTAACATCTGCGAAGGAATAATGGCGATAGCGTAGGCAATAGAGAAGTATGTCTGGAACCAAACAAGCTCATTACCATAGAGCTCAAGGTCTTCCCTCATTCCAGACACGTAGGCTTGCGTGGTTGCGGTCTGGTCCAGCTCCTTCATGATGCCAGCAAGTACAACCCACACCAGCAAGGTCGCGTCTGTTTTGGCCTTGAGAACATTCTCCGGGTTTTGGAAATATGGGATAAAGCGTCCTAGAATACCAGGATGAATTTCTGCCCCAGTGTCTTCATGTCGGATTGGCCGCTCGTCGATATTGACTGCCATCTTGACTTTCGTTCTGATCCGGTGGCCGACTTAAAAAGTAACAAGCTCAATCTAGAAGTGTCATGGGCGTCTAGTCTAATTCCAGTTTAACATTATTGTTTTATACTATATGGCTCAAAATCCTCTGCGAACTCTGGAGTTGCGTGCTCAATACTTTGGATGAGGTAACCGGCGACCAATCCCGTTAGCGGGAAAGCCCGTTCGTCCCCCACCCCGCCAAGTATCACGACATCAATGCGATCTGACAGCTGATCCGACGTCGGAGAGCAACCATCGTCCTTCCGCATTAAAAAAATGAATGCGCAACTTTAAAGATGCCACAGGAAAAATTACTAATTTCCATTGAAACATCAGAGTTCGACCAGCATGACGCCTTCGCGAGCTCCAAGGCCCGTCCTCGATCACATCGTCGTCCTCGTCCCTCCGACCTTCCTCACCACCCCGCCGCGATGGCTTGCGGAATCCTTTCAGCTTTCACCCGGAGGTCGACATGCAAATGGTGTTACTGAAAACGTGCTAGTCCTTCTTGCCGACGGCTCCTACATCGAGTTCATAGCTTTTGTCGCCGGAACAAGTTCGGAACAGCGGAAAAGCCACAAATGGGGTAAATACGCCGACGGAACGGTCGTCGACTGGGCCTTGACTCTAAGCGCGGCGGACGGCCAGAATATCGATCGTGATCTTGAATTCGTTAATGGAATCACTTCTCGGCTTCGTGAGTCAGGGGCAGACATCGTGTACGGTGACGAGACCCCAGGCGGACGCTTGAGGCCTGATGGAGTTAAACTGGAGTGGGTCACTGTTCCAGCACATTCTACTACTAGAGGCGAAGATGCAGTTGGGCGCGGACAGGTACCATTTTGGTGTCTGGACAAGACGTCAAGAGATCTACGGGTTCCCTTCCTGTTGGCCGACGTTACGACACATCCCTCCGGTATCTTAGGAGTTTCCGAGGTCAACATCACATCCAGTGCAGCTGCCAACGATGTATCGGGTCTCCGTCGGGTTTACTCGGAGGTGCTAGATGGTCCCACTGAGGGGCCATGGAGACTTGCTAGTCTGGAGGGTAGCGAAGTGCAGCGGAAGGTTACGGTTCGCCTTTCTACTAGCGATTCTCCGGAGCAAATTTCTATCTCCATGTATACTGATCGACAGGACCTAGCGGGCAATATCCTGGGCGACGAGGGTGTAGGATTTCAATTCAAGCTCGTTGGGATCTAATATTCTGCGTTGATTGGAGTATGTCTGATCGGGTCGTGTCATGTCAAACACTTACACGATCCTCTTGATGAATACTTAGTGGCAATCTATAGTTGAAACGAACATCTACGATATCTAGAGAGGGACAAGATCTTGACTCCTAGCAGACCTACACCTTCGTTATGGGACCCAAACGCCTATTGTCAATGCAAACAGTCCAGGAGTATAATAGATTACGTCTTCTACAATCGCTTACGGACTAATTACAGTGAACGCTTGGCCTTGCGTGTGCTTGGGCTACCATCATCGAGGTCGCCTGCAGTGGCAAGTCGAGTCATAAGGCGCTCCCGACGGACACGGGGGAATAGCGTAACACCAAGAGACGTTAGCCTGTGCCTCTCGGCTCTGATTATACTTGGGTATAAGGAAAGCAACAACGGTATGATTCTGTTGTGGGCGAAACTAACACTGTCCTAACGTGACAAGAAGTTTAATACGGTGGCAGCCCAAGCGCCTCCCTTCTTCCAGTGCTTTCCGGGTCTAGATATGGAACCCCACCGATACCCGAAGCACGAACGCCCGTCCTTACGCCATCTACAAGGTGAGTATCGGGCTGTGAAGATCCAGTCAGTCTCCCACGAGTCCAGTCACCGTCTGCCTTCCTAGGTAAGCAAAAGGCAAGTAAGCGGGGTACTTACAGTGGCAGCATGCAGGGTGCACTCGTTACTCCAAATTGCACAAGCTCCCTTGGTCCAATGCATTCTCGCGATACAGTCATGGTTTCGCGTTATCAGGCGAAGGATGTATTCCCGTATCAATTGGTCTTCATAGGAGGTCACGTCGTTGATACGGCTGACGTGCAGGCCGACGCCTGCAAATATTGATTTCCAGCCCGTGACGGGGTGCGTCCGGACAACGGGGTGAGACGGGCTGAATTCGTAGTCCACATTTAGGGGCGAGCCCCTCGGCGACATGACGTCGTACCCTCCAGCCTCACAGGCGGACTTGAACACGGGCTGGGCGCAAGTTGCCGTCAGCGTCTCGAGGAAGGCCTTGAACGGAGGTGAGAGTCTGTCGTATATCTCATAACCGGATACCCAGAGGGTGTCGCCTCCTGACGGCGGGGTCGACTGCATGCGGAGGAACGAGAAGTCGGAGGGGCAATTTTCGAAGAGGCCTTACGAGAGGTGTCAGTTCTCGTTACAATTGTCTTCATTGTATTATGCATCGCATGTGGGTTGATCTGTAACAATGACAAAGGTAAATTATCTCGTAGGGAAACGTACTGTCGCTGTGCCATTCGCGGCCCAGATCTCGAGGCTCGTTGAGCGACCCGGGACGGTTCTTCATTGTGGCATAAAGCTTCTTAGCGGCTTCGGAATTAATGACATAGCTTTTTGGACGTCTCTATCAGTCTTTATCGCGCGAAATATAGGAGTTACGTCTTACATTTGCTTGTCTGTAGTGCCGTCCGCCATGGGTATATTGTTCGGGTCATTGTATAGAGGGTGCACATGCAGGCCGTTCTCAGCAGGCCGGGCGGTCAGCTCGCCCAGTAATTCAGTGATGCGCTTTTGCTCGTCAACTGAGAGGTCGTCTTGCGGAGCGCGGAAGAAGACCACGCCGCGCTCGCAGATGGTGATGGCGAGGTCGCGCAGCTGCTCCTCGGCGTTGGGGGCATCCAGTATGTCCTTCAGCTTTGCGGTCGGATATTCGCGCCCGATAATAGGCGAGACGTCGACATACTCGAGGTGGTCGATTGACGTTCCTCGTTTGAGCGGTTCTCGCTTGAGGGTCTGGCCATTACTGAGGGCGCTCATAGTGAAGGGTGCAAGGAGTTATTATATTACGGAAGACGTAGATCTGCACGGAATTTACTTGGTCGTTTTGCTTCGCTTATTTTAAGTCTGTGTGAGCAAAGGAGGCTTGTCTTCACTTTATTCTAGAGATGAGAGAGGCCACTGGCTCAAGAGCCCGGAGTCGGAACCGATGTAAAACCTGGGGAAGCGCTCCCAATGGAACGGCGCTGGGCCTGGGTGCGGGGAAACAAGCCCTAGGGTGGGGTAACAAAAGCTTGGGATGTTGAATGGTTTTCCTAACTTGGAAAGGATCGACATAGCATTGTCCGGGGGTGGGGGCGAATCCCCGTCATGGACGGCAGTCTCAGCGAATAACACCACCAAGGTGACGGAGTGTGCCGATCGCAAACGCGTTACCCATCGGCGCTAAGCCGGGGAGTCGCGGGGACGAAATATGTCAAAAGCGTACCAATACTGTTATGGTAATTAGTAACCTGAACGAAACTATCTGCCGATCTAGAGAGGTCAAAGAGTAAACCTTGGCTGGAACATTTGTGGCTGGCTGCAAGGACTGCCGACTCCTTCTAGCGTCGACGCTGGGCAAGCACGGGCAGCTTTCCACCTTGTAAGACCCCGCATAAGTCTTGGGGCCAGCACCACGGCAGTCATGCAGATCGGGATATCGGGACAAAAGGCGCTCTCGTTTCTAGAATTCTTGCGGTCCCTGTACATACCTTGCTCATCATCGACCCTTTACAAGATCTGCATCTCCCCTTCACGAATAGTCAAAGGACAATTCTCATCAGTCCAGAATATCATCGACGTTCGAATACTTGATCTTACATGTGCAGGGCAAGCACGTTAACGCCAGCCAACTGTTTTCCAAACCGACAATGGTCGCCGCAGTCATCTCCACGAATCCGCTACAGCTGGATGTCCGAAGCCACAAAAAGTGCCTTTTCATCTGCTGCATCGTCACCCTTGCCAGTTTTCAGTATGGCTTGGATTACGGGTTGGTCGGTGGTTTCATGGCCATGCCCGGCTTCCTCAAGGTGTACGGATATTATGACGACGAGTTAGAGAAGTGGGCGATAGACCCCACTGTGCAGCAGCTCATATCCTCTCTCATGACCATAGGCACCTTCGTTGGCTCGCTGCTAGTCGGACCGTTTAGTTCACGGTTTGGCCGAAGGATTGGACTATGGTCGGCTTCGCTGATAAATCTCGTCTCCACGGGCATCATGATTGGAACGACAAACCTTGGGGCCCTGTATTTCGCTCGATTCATACTCGGTATGTATTTCCGCCCGGCTTTTGCTCCTCATTCCATTTGTATATTTAGAGCAGCCATCCCTGCTAACACGAAGCGCACAAGGCATCTCTGTCGGCTGGTTTCTTACATTTGCCCAGGTCTACGTCAACGAGGTCGCCCCCGCCCACCTGCGAGGCATAGTGTTTGCTGTGTACCAGATCCAGCTCTCTACGGGGTCTATTGTGGGCGCGGCCGTCGACTACGGAACGCATGAAATGCCTGGAAAGGAGTCCTACCAAATCCCTCTGGCTACATTCTTCTTCGCGCCCACCGTCCAGTCTATTGCCCTCTACTTTTTCCCTGAGAGCCCGCGATGGTTGATGACACAGGGGAAGCCCGAGGCTGCAGAGGCATCGCTCCGGAGGCTGCGTAATCCGAATATCAAAGAGAGCGAGTTCCAGGCGGAGTTCAACGAGATCCGAGTCTCGACCGCGGAGCAAATAGAGCAAAACACTGGAAGGCAGCTGTGGATTGAGATGTGGAAGGGCACTGATCTTCGTCGAACCTTGCTCTCCGTCGCCATCATCTGCTTCCACTGCGCTAATGGTCGGTCTTACTCTCTGTTTCCAGCCGCCTTATAGCTGGTATCTTGTAGTATCGTTAACATTCTTTTCAGGCTCCTCTTGGTTGAACATTTACACGACCTACTTTCTTGACATCGCTGGGGTCGAGGATGCATTTGCGTACTCTACTATGGTGAGCTGCATGGGGCTTATCGGGGTTATCAGCAGCCTGTTCTTTGTCCGCTACCTTGACCGTCGGATGATCGTCATGCTCGGAGTCGGAGCCTGCGGTCTCTGCCAACTCGCGTTCGCGGTTGCGTGGTCCGCCGCCGCGGAGACTGCTGCGGCTGCAAAGGCTGTAATCGCATTCATGTCGATCTTTACTTTTGCCTATGTTGCTTATGGTGAGCCAATTCTTCCTTAGTATAGGATGGCCCGCGTACAAAATGCTAATCAATGTAGCCCCGTATGCCTGGCTTCTTGGTGGTGAATATCCCAACAACCACCTTCGGGCGCATACTTTTGGTTTGGCAACCGCTTTGAACTTCCTCGGGAACTGGCTCGGAGTCTTCACGGCGCCATACTTTATCAACCCGGCAAGTCTAGGATGGAGCGCTAAATATGGGTACTGTCTAATCCTCCCGAAAAATATTTCGAGTGGCGCTAATGGTGAATCTCGACAGGTACATTTGGTTCGGCTCGAACGTAGTTCTATTCATCTTCACGTACTTCTTTATTCCGGAGACTCGTGATCGAACGCTGGAGGAGATTCACGAGATGTTCCAGGCCGAGCTTCCTGCCCGGAAATTTAAGGGATATGTCTGCGTCGGCACGGAAGCTATTGGGAGGGGCGTAGCTGACAAGGAAACAGAACTCGAAGATGCGGTTCACATAGAAAACTCATCCAAGCCGGATACCGAAGGATGCGATGCCACCATGAAGAACATTTAGATTTGTCTAGAGAGTTGGGGGGCAGGCGCCAGTACTATGTACAAGAGGGAGTCGAGTCGGTTCTCCAATTGGTTCGCCGAAGAGTAGAGTACAGATCCATCCTTGATGCTACATGTTCCTAACCAAGTCCGCGAGAATCTCCTTCCTCCATCTAAAGAATACGCTTGCGTGCGTGTCATCTTCGATCCGGAGGTAGGCGCTGTCTCCCAACCGTTTGGCGATCTGTATGCCGTGATTCACAGGGACGTGCGTGTCGTCCTTTCCGTACCATAACCGCATGGGGAGGTCGGAGCGAATATCCTGTATGCGAAAACCAAATTCTGTGCCTAGCAAGTGGCCGTCATAACTTACTCCGTCGATACCCTGGAGGTAATATTGCCGGCTTGTCATAACCATCCTGCCCATGATCTCTTTGTCCAACCATATTCCGGATTCTTGCTTTGGAAACTTTGACTTGTTCCTCTCCGCCTCCTGCAACACCAAGTCCAGTCGCTCTTCATCAGACAAGTAGAACCGCCCTTGTCTGTAGAAGTACCAGCTGGCAACACGAGGAGCATGTCGCCAACCATATGTGAATCCTAGCCAGTGAAACCAGCCTGCACCACTCATGCCGATGTCGGGCGGTCCAATGCCACACACGATTGACACACACTTGAGCTTCTCGCGAGGCATCGACTTCGCGCAAGCAAGTGCATATGGTCCACCGCCGGACACTCCCTACCGCGACAAGTTAACCACCCAGGCAGCGACACAAAGGGATTATGCACACACCATGACTCCATACTCCTGTACATCGAGGTGCACTGCGAGACATTCTAGGTCCTTAGAGTGATCTAGAAGTGTCCGTTCGGGATGGGGGGAGCTCAAACCCATGCCGGGACGGTCTGTAGCAATGATCCGCGCGCCAACCGCAAGAGCTGCCTCGTGGAGATGACCAGCCTCAACACGGGAGCCGGGGAGGCCATGGCAGTAGAAGATGGGCCGCCCTGTCAAAAGGCCGAATTGTGCATAGCCGACTTTTCGACCATCAGGAAGCGTGAAGATATCGGAGGTGTCCGTCTCAGAAACCAAACGGCGTTCGGAAGGCTCGGACGACGACGTGCTAGTGCCAAGCAGCCAAGCCGTTAAACTTTGAATTACCATGGCTGAAAAGTGTGGTGGCGTGCACCAAGAACGCAGGGGTTTCAGAGCTATTGCTTTTCGAGTCGTGGAGGAGAGATTTCTCTCCAAAGGAGATATCGTGGCTAATACCCTTCACTGCTGTTGTTTTCTTGGATTTTGGACTGCTTACGCGACACACCGTATTTACATATCTGAAGGAGTCCCAAAAGGGTGTCACGCGCAACCAAAACTGCCAACCAGGGACGGCTGATTGTCACTCCACAGGCGAAGAGGGGCCGTGCGGTCCGCACCCAGCCAAACGCCGTTCACTAAGTATTTGTGGTTGAGAATAAATAATCTGCTAAGAGGAGTCATCACATCAGAAATTCTGCCCGTCGTATCGTGCCTGGTACCAAAAAAAAAAAAAAAAAAAACAATTTGTGAGTATGGAAGTGATGGTGTCTCCTTCAAGGCCTGTTGTTGCACATCTCGTAGCCACCACTGGCGGCCCGTGCAGAAAATGAAGGGATGAGCACAATAGGCTTACCGCTCGGATAGCAGTGTTGTATGGAACATCTTACCCTTAGAGCTCATTGTGGAGAATATATCCCGCTGTCGTGTGCGATACTACTCGAGAGCACCCAACGAGTACGTTGTCACTCAGGACAGCCACTATCACTGCTCTCGTTTCCAATACCCGGGTTGGAGTCCGTGATGTTCTCGTCTGCCTTGTGCCCCGCAGCGGAAAAGGGCAGCGCTTCGGTGTTGCTGGTTCCCCGCCGTAGAGCCGCGCGGAGGTTGTCTTTGTGCCCGAGCCTATCTGCGGTTTCCATCAGTGAGTATTAATGGTAATAGAGGAACCGGGCCAATGTTTGAGCCCTTGGGGTTAGACACGGCAGGGCAAGCATATAGCCGTCGGAGATTCGAGTCATTTGGACACCGCCAGGAGCGATGTTTGGGAGACATGTATTACTATGGGAGTGGCCTTGAGCTTCGAGCGGGCTCCGTTCCCGAAAGTGCCCCACCACCTGTGGCGGAAGAGCCAGTGTACTTCTCGAGTCATGCATACAGACGCGGCGACGGATAAACACGGAGATTATGTTGATATTGGAAAAAGCACCGTAATGCCAGAAGTCATGAGCGCGCTGGCTACCATACGTGCTCGGCTATTGAATGTCCCCATGTTATAGCGAGGTTCACGATGCACAGGGCATGCCAACAAGTTGGAGGAAAATATAGAACTCCGTGAGATAAGGTATTAAATACGGACATAAATGGCTTTCGTAGGTGCTAATCGGCAGACTGGGAAATTTAGACCGAGTTAATTAACTTCTAGCCTGGGCCTAGTCAGAACACAAACACCCAGAACAGGGTTCGCCAAACGTCCTAGAACGTCGTCAAAGTCTCTCCCCAGAGCCTAAGGATCTCATACCCTCGCCATTAGGGAGGCGGAGCCGCTCTGACTTGCAGACATGAGTTCACGCCATCTGAGTGGGGCATACGTATGGTGTATGTCCCGGTGTCCTAACAAGAGGAGACCTGGAATAAAAAAGGGGGGAGGACGGCCTAGGTGGAGACTGACCTAGTCAGGTTCTGGAACCCGTGAGGCCCCCTCCTCCGAGGCTGGACGCTCCGCCATTTGACGACCGATCCACAGGTTTTTTATGAGGCGTGGGGCCGGCGCCGGCACCGGAGCCCCGGCGATGTGGATAATGGAGAAATACAGAATAGTATTAGCGTGGCCTTGATTTCGTCGTAACCCTGTAGTTTGTATTAAAGCGTTTCTCTGTCGTCTCGATTTGGCAACCGGCAGCCAACCATTCCCGTCGTGAGAATAGTCCGGTCATCATCGCTGTTACATACTGGCGCACGTGGATACCCGGCCTCCCCCAGACTAGCTTCAATATCTCTGACTCGAGTTCTCTTCGATGGCTCAGGCTAAACTTGCCCACGATGTCCCCACGCAGAGTGATTGGTCAATCCTCCGGGGCCTACTCCAAAATTTCCACTAGAATCTCGTCGTACGGTGGAATCCTAGGCCCCATTTTCTACTCGGTACGCCCATGCAAATCGCTCCCTTCCAGATGACATGGGCTTACATGCTCCGCACCTGATCAACCAGATGCTTGCAATTTGGCCATCGCACGGCATCCCGGTCCAAAAGAATTAGCGCCACCTGCATTTCATACGACGCCTTGCCAACCGGATTTGTGGGGAAATTCCTAAGGAACACAGAGCATGCCCGGAACGTCCAATGCGGTGAGAGGCTTGTACGGAGGCCTGAACTGTCATGAGCCAGGAGAACCTGCGAAGCGGCAGTTCGGCAGATGACCGCATCATCACGCCGGCACTGTTCTGCAAATAGTAGTTCTGTTTCTCTCAAGGTTGACATGAGACCTGGACCTGGCGTTTCTCGGTTTTCGAGTAAGCTCGAAAGGGCACGGAGCTTCTCGCCGAGGTCGTTCTCGTCGCGGCAACCCTCGATCGAATCCCGTTGCAAGGAGGACTGAATGGAGACAAGAGACCAAAAGAGTTCGGCGGGATCACTCCCCTCAGTCACCCGTTCCTCGCCCTAGCAGAACGAGTGGTGAGTTGATGTCAACCTCCAGAGACGCTATGGGACAATAAACGCTTACCGGTTTAGCCATGAACAGTGGCCGGTCGAGGGTTATGGCGACTTGTCGCTCCATGCAGAGTATCGCGAGGAAGAGCTTCCGGTGGGATCTATCTTCTGATCGCGGGACACTCAGATCGACGCACATCCTACATGCAAGCCCGAGGAGTTGGGTTAGGTTCCCCTGGTCCGGAGCGAACAAACTGTTCAGTGCCATTATGGCGAAGTTTCGCAGTACCGCGATGCTAACATCTGAGGTCGCGCCGTCCACATGATCCATGGCTTTGCGATGGAAGGTTTTTGAGAGGGGGAGGAGAGATTGTGACTGACGGTGGCCAGATACGCAAAGGCACGAAGTGGAGTAGATCATGTTCAGTCGGAACTGGTTAGCCGGGGACTCCTCTGCTTCGTATTTCCTATGAGGATCAAGTAATGGTTCGTCGTCGTCAAGAACGGGGTATAAGGCATGGAGATTGGCGCGGTAGTTGTTGAGGAGGAAGGTATGGAGTTCAGCAGATGGTAGCCGTGTATCGTATAGATCCGGCAGGAAAGACGGGAAGGCGAAGACCGATGCCGGCTCTTCGGCTTGAGGTGCCGGCACTAAAAGTGACGTTTGGATGCAGGCGCGGCGTCCAAGGTAGAGGCCACGAGTGTCCGCACGAGACGGGCCCATGGTACTAACAGCGGACGATGAGGGTGAGCCTACACTAGCCGCTCGAAGCTCTCGAAGGCGAGACGCGAGAGCCATTACTCGACTACAAGGCGTCAGATAACCAGCCAGCTATGAAACGAACTTCGGTCTTGAGCGGAAGCTCAACAGTACACGAACCTCCTTTCTACCTGCTCTCCGAGGATAGGATCGAAGTACACGCATTCCGCGTGCCCAGCCTTGACGCAATTGCGGCACCACGGAAGCGACGGGTCGCATCTTCTATGATTTTGCCGACAGCGAATGCAGGCTGGGATGTTCTTCAAGAGGTGCTCGATATCATCCTCTTCCTGGGGCTTGGCAGCTGTGGACTGCATTCTTGGCACGATCTCTTGAACCGGCTAGATCCGCGGGCGCAATCCGTGAGGTTTGTTTGTGTCACCGCAACTAGTATTTTTGGCACCACCCACGGTCGTCGTTGAATTTGACCGATATTATTTCCACGCAACGCAATTCGTTGGGGCTTTTTGGGCAAGGATCTCCTCACATGATACATTTCCATGACCAGAGGAGCTGCAGGTGAAAAGGGGCGGAGAGGTCAGGTGACCTGCTCGAGTTGGCCCAAGCACGTTGCGCATTCTGACATCATTGGCTCCTGTGTCGATGCCTCCGCACTATCTGCATCTCGGATTTCGGCCCATAAATGATGAATGTGAGAACGCGGTGGAGATGTCAGCCGCGAACGTCAAGCGAAGAACAGCCTCATGCGCTCTCTGCCGCAAACGAAAGGTCAAGGTATAGTGCATGTACACCCGTCCATGAGCAGGCCTCCACGCTAATAGGGCTCAGTGCGATGCCAAGTCCTGGCCGTGTGGTCCGTGCCAAAAAGCTGGTGTTCCCTGCGTGGGCGGTGATATCACCGACGGCTCTGGTCAACCGACGGTCCCAAGGAGCCTGGTGAAGTGGCTCGAGAATGAGGTTTCCCGCCTGGAACAGGGAGGTGGAACTCCCGCGGGGGCCAGCGCGAAGGGGTCGGAATCTCCAGTGTTCTCACGAATGGCGTCCGGCTCGTCCGTGTCTTCTGTGGGGACGCCACGAAGCGACTCATCAAGGCACGATATTGCGGGACGGCAGATGGTTCCACTGTCGGAGGTTGTCTCGAGAGACCTTCTCTTCCCCTGGCTAGGCTTCTCCAAAAACATCCCACTCCCCCAGTTCGTCCTCTCGAATGCGAGCCTGCCGTCTACGGACGAGGTAACAACGTCAACCTACCGCAGGCATACCCCTTCTCTGTCTCGTATTGGGCCAAGGGAGTCCATGAAGCTGTTACAGTCCATCCCGAAGGCAGTCGCAGACTTCCTCCTCGAAGTTTATATATCGAGATCTATGGCGGCTTATCCAATTTTCCATGAGAAATGGTTAAGAAGGTGCCACAGGCGTGTTATTCATGGGGCCACGAAAAACTCGCAGCAACCAGATCTACCGAGCCCATACGATATATTCACCGTCAGCCTAATCATGGCGCTGGCGCTGTCAACAGCAGCGCGCTCGAAGCAGTCAAAGGCCAGGGACATGGCCTTTAAACTCTTCCAGCACGCCATCCCGCACGTACCGGATACACTCACAAACGACTTCCCAGGCTTACAGGCGCTAGTCCTCCTCCACTCATATGGCGTCATGAACCCCGCGGCGGTTAACGTCTATTTTCTCTCCAGCTATATCATGCAAGCTTGTATAGACCAAGGGCTCCACCGTGAAGATTCAGCATCTCCAGAGATTGATATTCTTACGCGAGACCTCCGGAGGCGTGTCTTCTGGACAGCCTGGGAACTGGATGTGTCCAGCAGTTCCAGCTTCGGGAGGCCAATCACCTTGCTCCCGCAGGACATTTCGACTGATTCACACTCCGACCTTGAGGATAGTGCAATCCACCCGGACCACATCGACACCCAAGGCCGAGCTACTAAGTTCGTAGCGAGACAGGTGCGGATATTTCGCCTTATAGAAGTGGAAGTCATCTCAGTTCTCCTCCACGGAAACCCCATACCTACCTCCGACGAGACACTTGAGGCGTGGATGGAAGGTGCAGAACGGCGCATCCATGCTTGGCACTCAGACGTTCATCAACGGGCTTTCGAGAACAAAGATCCCGGTTTAAATGCGCTATGGGAGGAGATGACTTTATTCGCCGACATCGCGACGCCACAAGTTATCGTCGGTCTCTACCGTCCCTGCCCTAGGATTGTTACCCCCATGACCGCCAACTTTCTAAAAGCGTTCAATGCCGCTGTGGAGGTGGCCAAAGGCTACTCAAAGCAGGCCAATTTCGGGTTTGGAAGTCAGAAGTACACGTTCCAGCCTGTCCACCACGTCTTCTCCGCCGCCATGGTTTTCCTCCACACGATCCGCGACTGCCTCCCGGAGCTGGTTTCACGCTACAGCCTGGAGGACATGGAGGATTTCTGGTCCTCATTTGCCACATTCTTCTCTCTCGCAGCTGAGCGGTGGCCCGCAGCGTCGGCATGCTTGGAGGAGTACCAACGACTCCTGGAGCCTCTGAAACAGCGCTATATACAGGCCTCGCAGCCGGCCACCTCGAGCATGGATGTCGATATGGGCATGACAGGAGAGTACTTGCCGCCGTACCAAGGCTGGATCTCCTCAGTTGATTCGATGGGGTTAGAGAACATACCGCTGACGGACACGACGACGCCAAATCTCTGGATGGATGAGGATTCAAGGATGGTAGATTGGGGGGAATATTTCAATATGGGGCCGCTCTAATAAGATACCAATACAATGAAAAATACAACTCGCTACAAAATTATGAAGATGTGTGAGAGCTCTCTGTGTGAGACGCATTCTTCTCCCTTGGCACTTCAGTTACTGCCTCGTGCTCCTCCTTCACATGGACAGGAATAGTGACCTCATCCTCTTGGAAATATTTCGAGTCCTCAATAGTGAAGATGGCCAAGTAACCCATGGCACAGAATCCTGCGAAGTAGAGGACAAGAATAACGGCGGCCTGGATCAGGTATGATACCTGCCGGCTATCAACACCGAAGCCAACCGCCTCACCAATGGACACGAAACACCGAAATACTCCGGCGTTGTTGGCAGCTTTGCGCGGGTCGTTGGTGAAGCAGCCGAGGAAGTACAGCATGATATACTGCCACAACGCCGAGGAGGTCCAGTTCAGAACGAAGAGGATGAAGCCCGCCGCGAACCCCGGGTCGCTCCAGTCAACAAGGTCAGTGGGCGGGTTGGAGCGGTCGTAGTTCCGGACACGGACGCACTCCCAAATCCAGGCAGCGAGGAGGGGAAGTCCCACGGTCAGAAGCCCGGCGAGTGCCCGGTTCTTACGGCTCACTTAATTGGGTTAGATCAATGACCGGAAAAGGCACGTAGCAGGTTCACTCACGTTTAGGATGGTCCAGGATGTACTGGAGGCCGAAGCCGGCGAACATCTGTATGGTGACGGCACAAAAGGAAAGAAGACTCCGCGCTCGGAGGCTGTTGATGTAGACATTGACGGATCCGCAATAAACAAGGTACACTTGTCCCGGTAGAAAGCCCGGTAGCTATTTCGGATTGTAAGCCATTGTTTTACGGTGAGGGCTGGGTTATCTTACTAGGATCCATATCTTCCAGTCGTTTAACGCGTCGTATACACCTTTCAGTTCCTGCATAAAGGTTCGGGCCTTTGGTTCGGCTACGTTTGTCCCATCTGGTCTAATGACTTTCTTGGGGGAGGTCAAAAGCTGGGACATAGCGGCGCCGACGAAGTCCATGACAATGAAGATTATGTACACTGCAGCGGGAACACCGGCGCTGACGGCCTGCTGGGGTGTCAGAAGAACCTCCACAAGCTTGAAGACGAGCATACCTTGTCACGGTTGATAATTAGTGGGATAATGCCGCCAACTACGGCACCGAGAGCTTGCAGGTTGAGCGCGATGGACACGAACTTGCCCCGCTCTCGCTCTTCAGAATAGGACATTGAGATGTAGCCTTGGGTGACGTAAATAAACCCAGCCGACGTCTGGATAGGGTTAGCATTTCCAATAGAACGCCCGGTTAGCGTCGCAGAGGCACGGAACATACGCCAAGACAAACTGCCCCGAAGAGCGGGAATGCTGCTACAGCATATCCATCGAAGTGCCACAAGCTTCCAATGTAGACAATATACCCAATCACACCAAACTGAGCACCAGGAGTTAGGGCCTTGAATGACTTGCGAGAATTACAAGTTACGCACGAATGCAGTCCACGACGGGCCAAGCTTATTGAGGACGGCGCCTCCAAAGAGTGCGACGATAGCATACGTGGCGCAGAGAACGGCGTTCGCGGTGTTGATTGTGGACGCGGAATTAGGCTTCCCGCCGCCAGCTCCCAACAGGTTGAGCGCGACGTAGAGACCACCAGTCAAACCGATAAGAATACCCACAATGAAGTTTTGCCTAGAGTAACCGGTTAGGAATGCAGGAAGTAAATGATGTTCATGCGGACTCACCAGTAGGGCCGTCGAAGGAAGGTCTTTGCCTTCACTATTGCTTCCTTCGCCGCCATGGTCAATTGGATGACGACAACACCCGAAGCTTCTTGTTCGCTGGATGCTACAGCAGAAGGACTTTCGAAAAGTTTTCCGCGTTTCGCGTCCCGCCGATTGAATGGTTCAGAGCAGTCAGCCGTACCCCTATTCCTTATATGCGCCCTCGAAGATCAATGTTTAACGCAAAAGGGGTCATAGTGACCTGTTATTTTTCCACAAGTTCACCGCGCAGCGCGGGAACCGCTAATGCCAGGGATTCGCAGACGTCGGTACCCTGGAGCCTCCAGAGCGGCCCGCCAGGCGTTTCCAGGGATACCGAATTCTTACCTGGGGCTGCAGAGTAGAGTTAAGGGACGGGGCGGCACTGACCTTCTCCCCGTGGGCCTGCGTCGTGCTAAGCCAAATCTGTCCAAGTTGCCGCTGCGTGGAACGCCGAAGAGCGCGGATCTGATCATGATTAGCGTGCGCCCTCGTCCGAGTACGACATCTTTTAAGCAATTCCCCCACTCGAATACGACACATCCCGCTTGCCGACCCTCATCCTTATCATGCCGATCGCCCCAAATATGGAATATTCTCCGCACATCGGTGGAGAAAATGGGAGGGGATGTCATGCCCATCCCTCAATGTGCCGGGGAGGTGTTGAGAGTCGGGTGCGATCGTTGGGCACTTCCAGGGTCGGAGAGAGAAAATTCACGAGTTTCTGTACGTATATGAGTGAGAAGCCGGTGTTTCACGGCATACTCAGAGAGAGCCAGATTTTGAGCGTGAGAGTGAGTTACCCTACGCCGTTATTCTAGCTGTCGTATTCATAGCTTCCCTACAGGCCGCAGCACGCTATCCCCTGAGCCCAAACCCCTGACTACCTACGGATCCACACCACCAGTGACCGTCCAGCCCTCGAAAGTCCCCTCTTTGAACCGCTTTGCCATCTCCTCCAGCGGCACCCACTCAACGCCTTCGTGCGCGTTGATGTGCCCAATGAGCTTTTCTTGCATCAACTGAACGTGCGGCTTGCCCGACACCTGCGGGTGGATGCTGATCGGGAAAACGAACGAGTCGTATTCGCGGTAGTAGAAATCAAATTGAGCCTTCCAGAGCTTGAGAACAACGTCGGGATCGACGAAACCAGACCCACCCTGCCCAATCTGAAGGGGTGGCCAATCGTCCAGATGCCAATTCGCCGGAATCTCGACGAGACTGGAGTGCTTCAGCTTCGACATGGGCTTCATCCACTCGTCAGCTTTGAGCGAGTGGTTCGTTTCGATGTTGCTCGGTGCATACGGCAAATAGTATGGCTGGCAGTCGTGGTGCATAAACGAGTGGTCATATACAATGCCGGCTTCCTCGAGGATCTGCACCGTTTTGGGAGAGGTTTTCCATGCGGGTGCTGTCCATCCGCGGGGATGCTTCCCCGTTAATTCGGTGATGACCTGGATACTCTTCGCGAGCACGGCGCGTTCTTGCTCCTCCGATAGCTCGGAAACAAACTCATGGGTATAACCGTGGAGGCCGCTGCTTGATGTATTAGCGACTGGTGAGCGTGGCAAACGCGGGGTAAGACAGGACTCACATTTCATGGCCCGCATCTCGGATCTTTTCCACCTGCGTCTTGAAAGACTCGGCCGAGTGGCCGGGGGTAAAGAAAGTGGCTTTGATGTCGTACTTCTTGAAAAGGTTTAAGACACGGTCGACGCCAACGGTGCCCCCAAATATCCCTCTTGAAACATCGGTAGCATCCGCATGTTTGTGACCCAGCCCGGCGGTATTGATCCTGGAATATAGCCTTAGCAGCTGTATGCCGTTTAAGATAACAGAATTTCGGACACGGGGCGGGGAGGTCCTTACCACCCACTGACAGCGTCGAGGTCGACGCCGTAGCCACACAATACTTTCTTCGGCATTCTTTCCTACCTTCCAGTGTAGTCTCCTTCCAATGTAGTCTCCTACAAGAAACTATCTTGGATTGCTCTCCCAGGCTATCGGGAACTCCCAAGGCCAAGCGGCGCCCGGATTAAATATCCCAAGAGCCCCAACACTAGCTCCATTTTGGCTAAACCCATTCTCACGGGCGGGTCTGTCCACGAGGCCACACAAATGAGCAAGTTCCGCTTTCTGGGTCTTGTCCTGTCCCTGTGTGGTTTGGCCCGAGTGGGGGGGAGGGGGTGGACAACGGTTGTGCTCGGGCTCGGGGAATCGCGCAACACGCGGTACCCCACCTTGGGACCGTCACCGCTGACTAGCGCACCGATAGGCTTCGATCATCCACGGACTTAGTTATTGCATGATCACTCCATGTCGATATATTTTTATTGCGCCGCCATTTCTCTGAAAATAAGCAAGCACGCGAACAGACCGACAGCAATATCAACGCGACCATGGAGCGGTTTATAGCGGAGACCGACGAGTACAGGACCAAGTCTGTACATGAGCTCATTAGCCTCAAAGGCAAGACCACTGTCGTGACTGGTAGGCTGATGCGGTCCAATGTAATGCTCTGAACAAACCGTGACGTGCTTTCGCAGGTGGGGGTCGCGGGCTTGGCCTTGCCATTGCGATGGCATGCGCAGAGCTGGGTGCAAAGGTTGCACTCTTCGATATCCTTGACAAGCCCATCGAGAACTTGCAGAAGCTGGAGAAGGAACATGGTTTCGCGTTCCATTACCATCAGTGCGTTTCTAATATCTATCTCCACGACTGGCCATGGCACTAAAGCAAAGGCGGGCAGGGTCGACGTAACAAGCATGGACGCCTTGCGCACAGCGTTCACGGCCGTCAAGGAAACTCTTGGGTCAGTTGACTGTCTCGTGAACGCAGCCGGTATTGGGACTGGAGGGCCGTTTATTGAGCACAGCGAGGAGACCATTAACAGGATTCTGGCGATCAACGTGAGTCCGAACTCGAATGTAGGACCCATGCTTACGCTCAGAAAAGGGCACTGACATAGAACCAGTTGACCGGAACTATCTTCGCTTCGCAGATCGCCGCCGCCCAGATGCTTGAGCACAAAAGGGGTGGGGCGATCGTGAACATCTCCTCTATTGGCGGTCACGCGGGCATTCCTGGCCAGCAAAATGCAGTCTACTGTGCTACCAAGGGCGGCGTCCTGGGCTTCACCAAGTCCCTGGCCACGGAGTACGCCAAGACCGGAATTCGGGTCAACAGCATCAGCCCTGGTTTTTTCCTGACCAAGGTGACGCCTGGATACATCGAGCAGGATGTCTCCCGGCTGAAGTTGTTTGAGAGCTTGGTTCCCATGGGGAGATTTGCGGATCGGTATGAGCTGAAGTCGTTTGTAGCATTCCTACTGACAGACGCGGCGAGCTACATCACGGGGGAAGATATTGCTGTAGATGGCGGTGTTCTGGCTTCCTAGTTAGCGGAATGTGAGATTCAAGTGAATGCCTAGCGGTAGCCAAGTTACATTACCGAGCGGCTCGACCAACTAAAGACTTATTTCCAGTATGAGGCACTGCCGCGAAGTGGATTGCTGCTATTGAGTATTCGTGAACCGGATACCGATGCCTTGATCCTCTTTACCTCGATTGGCAGCCGGCTAGCGCAGGCAGCGGTCCGTACCCGCGCGTGATAATAACCCCACCCCAGCCTCGGAAAAGCGCGCAAACAGAGTGGCCCACTTGCAGCCCTTCCCCCGCGGTACAAAACCGGACCCAGAGAGACTTTACTTGAGTGGTTACCGTATCTCGGGGTTCTTAGACTCATTTTAGCAACTTTCGTATATCGGTTAACCCCCCTTCGAAGACGTCAATTATCGAGCATCCCGGTAACAATGTCCCGAATCCTTGTCGTCGGCGGCGGGAGTGGAATTGGTGAGCATGTCACCCAATTCCTGCTCAATCGACACGGAGCGAAAGTCGCTGTACTCGGCCTCCACATCACCGAAGGCATAAGCCAATTGGCCAGGGAGAACAAGGTCCGATTCGTCCAGGGCGATGCTACCACGCCTGATGTACAGAAGCAAGCCCTCCAGCTTGTGTCTGATTATCTGGGTGGAATCGATGCTCTAGTGATCACTCAGGGTATTCTTGGTGAGATCGAGACGATAGGAAACCTCGATGTAGAGCAAATGCGACGGGCTTTCGAGATCAACCTTTTCACGCCCGTCCAGCTTGTTCGTTCACAATTCCCCTACCTCCAAATCCTAATTGTCGCTAATGGCGAATTCCAGACTCAGCAATACCTTCCCTACCTTAGGCAAAGCAAGGGACGGATCATCATCCTCTCCTCGGCTGTCGATCAAGAGATAATCTACAGCGCATGGGGACCCTATTGCAGCAGCAAGGCCGCCCTCTCACGATTCATCCAGGTCCTAGGACACGAGGAGGACCAGGTTGGCGTCCATGGGGTATACCCTGGCCTCACGAGGACGCCGATGGTTACGGACCTTGTAGCAGGAAAGTTCCAGGGCAAGATGAAGGACAGCGAAATTGAAAAGTTCAAGACATGGGATAAGGAGGGCGGAGTGGAGCCGCCAGAGTGGTCGGCCAATGTCACCGCGAAGCTGGCCGCTGGTACTATTGGTGGAAAGGGGCAGGGAGAGAGCCATTGGTACTATGATTATGACAAGGACTATAAAGATTAAAATGTTTGAAGGGCAAGAAATATACAGTGCTAGCACGATCAAAGCCGAGCATCGAGGACGGCCTACCAGGGCGACCGTTGCGAACAGAAAGGGCCGGGATGCTCGACCTGCCCTCCAATCGTGCGCCAAGCAAACAGGACCCAGGTGAGATAGCGGAGAGCTACTGAAGTATTTTGTATCCCTCCTGGTACCCGTTAGGGAAATTCATCTCAGGAAACAAGCTCCTAGCTGTATGACAGGCCTGTGAATAGAAGTAAGAGAACGTGCGCAAATTACTCCATTCCTATATTATAACTCCAGCAATTTATGTCTCTATTCCATTCTCTCGAATCGGGTAAACCCACCTTAGCTTGACAGGTGGTCTCTCACTATAGTTCGTGTATAATCAATACAAATTTCTCTCGGCCGAAACAGTCAAAACGATATGCCCGAAGGAAACTGTTATTGAGGGACATCTCCTAGCAAGGGTTACAGTGGTTGTGAGAAGAGCGGGGTAGGAAGCGCAATCGGCTGTCGTGATAAAATTCCCGCCCGCCGTTATGTGGGGTTATGGGGAACGAGGATTGGCAAATGCATGGCCACTAGAAATGATTACCGCGCCCAAGTAATCTATCCTAGTGTCGAAGCATACCGGTAGATATAATGCCGGTCACACTATTGCCTCGGGGTTCCGCGCATTTGGAGACCTGTAAGCTCGCTTAAAACACGACCAGAGTGGGGAAGAGAAAAGTGTCTTCCATATCTCACGTCCCATTATCATTTCAGGTTTAGTCAGTGGAGGCAAAACAGAGGGGAAAAGCCATGCTCGAAATACGCTGCTCTGGCACTCCGTTCGAGGTAAATCGACGTGTGGGAGGCTTGTGCAGTAAAGAACTAGCTGACGACCTTCTTTTTTCCAGATCGGACGCCATCATGGATCCGTGGCACGGGTCAAGGTCCTAGGCTCGATTGCCTTCTACAAAAATCTCTTCCAAACAACCTGCGATTTAGACTGGCCAGGCGTGCGAAATGAAGCTTCGAAGTACATCGAGGCTCTGGAGCGCAAATGCCCGAAATATCTTGACGAGATGCGCGGCATCGCCGAGGGCGCTGGGGTTGATCTACTCGATGTCCTGGCGCTGAACGTTCGAACCGAGATTGTCTTCGGTCTCTTCGTGGAGAAACCGGAGTTACCAACCAAGGTGGACGGCTGCACCAGTGTCGCCCTCAAAACGGCCTCGGGATCATCCCTTCTCGCCCAGAACTGGGATTGGATGGTAGAGCAGACGCCAAATCTCCTCATCTGCTACGTCTCTCAGCCGGGAACGGATATACCAGACTTTGCCATGGTCACGGAAGGAGGCGTGATAGGGAAGATTGGGTTTAATGACCGCGGGGTCGGCGTTTGCCTGAATGCGATACGAGCCCGGGGTGTGGATATGTCCAGGCTCCCTGTTCATTTGGGGCTCAGGACGGCCCTCGAGTCAAAGTCCAGAGAGGAGGCGATTGACAGGTTGAAGGCGGACGGCATCGCCGGGAGTGCCCATATCCTGGTGGCGGATACGGATGGTGCCACTGGTCTAGAGTGCACCAGCAAAAGGGTCGAGGAGCTGGGATTAGATAGCAAGGGTCGTGTTGTGCATTCCAACCACCTTCTTCTTGAACATCCAGACGTGGACGAGCCGCCCTGGCTGCGAGACTCTCCCGTGCGGGTTGTTAGGATGCACCAGCTGCTGGATCAGACGTTGTCTTCAGGAAAGGGTTTTACCGCGGAGGGGCTATTTGAGACTTTCAAGGACCAGGAAGGATATCCCTGCTCGATTAATCGGGCGCAAGTTGGCGAGTCGGTGAATCAAACCGTCTTCAACATTGTTATGGAGCTCTCGAAGAAGCGTGCTGATGTCAAATTTGGGAGGCCGACAGAGGATGGAGAATCGGTTCAATTAGTTCTTTAGTTCTTTAGGATACTCATGCATGACAGAAACTGAAAAAGGAAAGTAGTGCCCTTCTTATTTAGTAAATCTCTCTCCCTCGAAGCCTTGGAGAAGTTATTCTAAAGTACCTGCAATGCCCCTCATATTCTACTTGCTCCCCTTCGTCAGCTTTTAGCCCCATGTCGATGTCTGCGTGCCGTCGGTAGAAATCCCTGGCACTGAACGCTGGAGAACTCGAGCAGGTGATTCAGATAGAGATAGGTATAAACAAGGGTCCTCAACATCAAATATTCTTATTTTGTTCGATTATCCTCTCTGCCATTACCTCTGCGATTCCGTACGCCGCAGTCTGAATATGCGCTGAGATTATTGTGGGAATGATGCTGCAGTCAACGACCCTCAGGTTTGACGTCCCGTACACGATCAGGTCCGAGTCCACGACACCGTCCTCCTCTTTGGGCAACATTGCTGCAGTACCGACGGGATGGTAAAAGCTAAGAATGCTGTTGCGCACGAACTCCTCCCATTCCTCGTCAGTCTGAACCTTCGCCCCCGGCTGATACTCTGACTCCCAGACCGAAGCCAGGGGCTCTGTGTTTGCTATCTCGCGAGCAAACTTGGCGCCGGCAATAGCAGCCCGCAGGTCGTACTCGTTAGATAGGTAGTTCGGATTGATGACGGGCTTCCCCGTCGGGTCAGAGCTGTTAATGTGAACAGTCCCACGGCTCATAGGGTGCATGATAGTGCTGAAAATTGTAATAAGGTTGTCCTTTGGATGGGGCGCCGTGCCGACATAGTTTGCCTCATAGAGGATCTCTACATCGGGTACTGACTGGTCCTCGAGGAACTGCACCTTCTTCTTGTCCATAGTAGTACCGTTTTCCCCGTGCGCCTGCATACCCAACCTAAAGAAATCCTTAGCGCCTTCCTCGCCAACGATATATTCCCAGTCGAGGAAAGCGTAGGCGGACGTGGTGTAGTCGAGCCAGCCGGGCTGCCCTGCAAGCCAGCGCTCCCTCTGCTTCGTCGCAAACTCGCCCTCGGGGTCATACATGAGGGGGTCCGCAGACTCGAACCCATCTTTGAGGAAATACGAGTTCGAGGTACGGATATGGTCCTGGTAGTTCTCGCCGACACCTGGTAGGTCCATAATCTGATCAATCCCAGCTGCCTCAAGCACATCGGCCTGTCCAATGCCAGACAGCTCGAGTAGGTTAGGTGTCCCGATAGACCCTGCGGACAGGATGACTTCCTTACGGGCCTTAAGCTTCGTCCCATCTGCTAGCGTCACGCCTGTGGCCCGCAGCTTATGCTCCCGGTGTTGGTGCTTAGAAAAGTCAAGGCTAGCAACAGTCGTCTCAGTCATTACCTCAAGGTTGGAACCTGCAATGGGTGAATAACCGGTTGCAGAGTATGAGCGGGCATATCCCGTGACGTCGATATTTGTGGTCTGGAACATGACCCCGATGAGCTCACCGCTCAAGGACTCTGTGTTCGTCGGAATCCCGAGCGCATTCATTGTCGGCAACCACGTGTGTAAGTACTCTGGGATAAATCGATTGTAGGTGCTCCTTATCGGGCCATCGTCACCGTGGATGTTGTCGTCCTCTCCGGTAAAATTCTCCGACTTGACCATACCATCGATCATAACGTCCCAATTCCACCCATCGTTCCCAAGCTCTTCCCATGAATTGTATTCAGCTTCGGAGGCGCGGTCGTAGCACAAAAAATTGATGGCTGACGAGCCGCCAAGAACGTGTCCGCGATTTGCGTCGATCCTGCGGCCGTTGAGAGCCTCCTGCGGGGTGGTAGTGAAGTTCCAATCGTATTCCGAGAAGAGTCCTGCTCCACGCATGCCCGGTGCGTTGATGCGTATGTCATCAGGGGCGGAGGGCCCGGCTTCTATTACCACGATCGCGTCCTCTGGGAGCCCAAGGCTTAGGCGTGTCGCAAGGGTTAGGCCGGATGTGCCGCCTCCGACAATGATCTGTCATAACACAAGCCTGGTCAGAAGGTCTGCGAGCCCATATGCATGCAACGTTCTTGGTCTCAAAGCTGGGATTCAACAGCAACTTACATAGTCATAACTGTCCTCTGCAGTGACAGATGTCACCCACGCAGCTGCTAGTGCTAGCAGTCCGATGAGGCTCATTGTTGAAGACGGCACGACGTTCCGGCCCTTGAAGATCATCGGGACTGTCGACTCTACACCTGGAGCCCTCGTCTTTACTTGTTCCCGGTCAAAGAAACCTTCGCCAATGTAAGCTACGAAGGGTTAGAGATCTACAGAGCTCTGGACATATGGGACAACTCGGGGGTTTTGTAGCCGGATATGTCTCCCAACAACGGCACGGCTTTCAAGTCCGGTAATCTCCCTTAGCAACCAACGACGACGCTTTATTAGGGACCACTTTTCCCCTGCCGCTCACAGGATCCCCCATAACGTCCCACTTGATCGGTCCCGGCTAACGGAAGGTATTATCCCCGCCTTGTACCACATCCACTGGGGGTACATGTTTGGTCCTCCAATCGGTGTGAGAACCGGGAAGCAAATATTTAATTTGTGGCTTGAAGAATGAAACGTTGGACAGACCACGCCCATAGTATCGCTACTCTCAAACAGGTTTAGAGACTGACCGAGTTCGTTGTACCCTCACCGCAGTGCAGCATTCATGCATTTGCTGCGGACATGGAATACTTGCATGTGGCACCAAGTACTCAGGCTCCCCGAGTTTCTCATGTGACCTTCTCACATGTCCCCTCTTGCGAGATTACTTTGTAAATAGTGCTTTACCCGCTGGAGTCCCCTGTCGATCGGCCAAGTTCTCCCCCCGTTACGCATAAACCAGACATCCACATGCTCCACTATTCCGGTCGATACGTGATGCAGGGTCATGGCGCTAAGGAACGGATGGGACCTGCACCGGGAATCTGTGGGTTGCGCTCCACCTTAGCCGACGGAAAGTTTAACGCTTCTTATATTATTGGCGGATGCGCTCGTGGCTGGGGTGCTGGCTATAATTCTCTCCTTAATACATGGACATACTAGTGGCGCCAAAGTGCATTAACATACCATTGCTCCAAGTACCCCCCAGCAAGAACTCCTGCGGCAAGATACTTGATGTGGACTTTGTCTTTCAATTAAGCCTCCTTTTCTTGGCAGAATATGATGGATCTTGTTTTCGTTGGTCGAAATAGCAGAGTAAAATTTTAGGTAAAACCTGTCAAGAACTCTCCATGGCCGTACGGTGAATTTTCTAGAGATATCAAATTGTTTTCATTTTAGATTAATACATCGGTTTATAACGGCCGCAGCAGGACAAGTAGGACAAAAGGATCTTCTAGCCTAGAAAATCCGAGTCTAAGCAAGCTGAGTAGAAGATTTTCCGTCTCGAGGAACTTGCTAAGTGAGGAGCAATTCTAGCGTATATGAAAAGACAACTTTGTGTATAATAGTGGGATCCCTGTATAAAATCATATGGGGCAATCTTCCCTCGCCAGCACTATACGCAGACATGGCATTTCTTCTTGGATGTACGGGCCGAGACGTACGATGCTTGCTAAGAGAATTGTGTATGAAGGTGAACTTCTATCCTAGTCTAGAAACTAAGCTCTATGTCGAATTCAGTCTGCTCAATCCTATCCAAAGAAACCCCCTAATGCGCCAGAACCAGCTTATCGGTTAAAGAATTGGTCCCAGGGAGGCCATAAGTCCGTCTTGCCTTCCAATATTTCGTCACCAATAATATCCGGGAACAATGTACCTGGTGACGGCATGCCGGCAAATATAGAATTTCTGGAGGGCGTCTCCACGGCCTCTGGCCGTAGCGCCCTCTGCTGGGCGGAAACCAAGTCGCCGAGCATATGGGCAACGTGGCAACGCATCCCGATTGCCCTTAGCCACACCACCAGTTTGCCAACCAGGGAATCGAGAGCAGGAACATCGTGCGAATGCCGCAGCTGGTTTTCGTATTTCTGAATAAGCTGGCAGAGAGTGATGGCTGAAAAGGTGATGATGTGGTAGATATTGTCTGTGAGGTGCTGCGTCCGCTCGTCGGCTGTTTCCATGGCTGTATTAATGATAGAAGTAGTGAGGCGAATGAGCTCGGACAGGGGCGACTCGCCCATACGGCCGTGAATAGCCTTGACAGCTTGGCGCAAGGAGAGTAGTAGGGCGAAGTAGTAGCCTATTTGCAGGAATTGCGATCGTGGTTGATCTAAGAACTTTGTAAGTTAGGGCTCTTAGATGGCACCAAGTAAGTCTTACTAAACAAGGATTCCCATTCCTCACGCCACGACCGTAGGGCTACGTCTGTGGCTCCGCTATCACTGAAAGGGCGGGTACAATGAACATAAGCAATCCAGTAGAGTTTAACCTCTGCCACCATTCGCATCTCAAAATTTGACAAGAGGCGTTGGTCGGTTCTGTCGTAAAGTCGCTTGCAGACTTCAATATCACTCCCTTGGAGAGCTGCCTTTCGTCGTGTTCCGACACAATATCTGGGAGGTCAGCCTGCTTTGGAGCCTACGTGCTGGATTGGAGAACTAACTGTAGGTGTGCAAGACAGAGATGGTTCCAAACGCACCACGTATCCAAGGTATCCTTGTTTCTTGGCGTCGCAGTTTGTTCAGTAAGAAATGAGAATTCTGGATTTGCTAGGGCTTGCTGGATGGCATAGCTTGTAAGAAGCCACCCGTCTATGCTCAGCGGCACCTGTCCCACCGTTGTCGACCACAGGCTAAGTATTAATACTGATTGGAAGAAATCCATGAAATTATTCGTAGTTAAAAGTGACCTTGAGATTAATGCCTGCGCTTCATCAAGTAGTGCAGGGGCAAGCCGGGAGGCTAAGTCATCTGTGGTATGCCGGACCGCGATTAAGCAGGCGCTGCATAATAGCAACGGGGATCTGGCCGTTAGTGCGAGGAGGTCGTCGGTTGATAAGGACTCATTAAACCTAACCCAGCGGCCGTAGTGCTCTCGAAAGCTGTGATCGGCTTAGGTCTGGTTCGACGTCAGAAATTAGAAGCCACTTACATAGATATAAGCTGGTATGCTTCTGAGTAAGAGAGAAGCCCCTTAGAGAGAATGTGAAATTGGTGCGTGGGAGAAGCGAAGGTGTCGTTTGGGGGCTGGATCCCAATCTCGGTAGCAGCATCGCGGATTAGCATCACAGGTGCTTCATCTAGCTCTTCTGACGCTCGCTCTATCGCGTCTTCCCTCGATGTGGAGTCGCCCGACCATATTGGATTCGATATCTGCGCAACGGCGTCAAAGTGCAAATCAATCCGGTCAACTAACTTCCCTAGGGCATGCTCCAGTCCGTCAAGCCTTCTTAACGTTAGCCACTGCTTATATATAGACTAAGAGATAGTGGGTACCTCTGATTTATTGTCGTGTCTTGGACCGCCTGGCTGCCTAAATTAGGGCCATCTCCCTGTATAAGGTCTTCATTCTGCGGCTCAAGTGAGCAACGCTGTTTAAGAGTCTGGCAACGGAGGCAAGCGGAGAGCCCACTCTCAGACCGATAGCATCTTGTCTTTTGCCGTCGACAGGTGGTGCAAGCCTTGGATGCACGGTCAGTCCTGAGTGGAGGCATTCTTTGGTATGACCAAGTTAGTCCAGGGAATGCCCAGCGAATCATGGAGGTAATAAAGCGCAGACGCAAACAAATGGAGTGGCATCGCGTGCTAATCGCGGCCGATGTCATCACCCAGAGTTATTATGACTGGGCGGCTCGCCCCACACAAGCCTTTTACGGATTTCAATAGCAGCCGGAGTCTGCCGATTCAGGGCAATGCAAATCTTCAGCACCAGATTCAAGACATTAGAACACTAGGCCAGAGGCCTTTAACTGAACGAAATTACGCTAGAATGGAGTTAGTTACGTACTTCACTCCCTAGCACCCATCGTGATCGGGAGCTTTCTCTACTAGCTCCACGCCAGCATCCCCGTTACTAAAGAACCTATATAGAATTTTCCAAACAAGGATAACCACAGCTCCGGTAATAGTGCATACGGAGGCTTTTGTAAGACCTGGAGTGTATCGTGGGGCGTCTATTGTATTCGAGTTAGTGTACTGTCGCTGAAAAACTGAAGCTTCCTGAGAGGGCTAACCTTACCTTCCTCTCGGAACAGTTGGTTTCCAGGAAAGCCGGCCAGCTGAATAGACATAACATACGCAGCCAGAGCAATGGGGCGCTTATAGTCCTCCATCTTAGAGGCCAGCCACGCAGCGTTGATAGCCTGGGCACTCCCCATGCCCATTTGCGTCATTATAATACCGCCTTCTCAATCGATTAGCTCCCATTACATCCTTAATTTTGCAAATGGAGAGCCGCCAGGCAGCCTGAAGACAGCCCTACCGTATAGTGCCCATTTTGACACGCCATCACGTGCGAGAGCAAGCCATAGTGTACCGGCGGCACCCCACAGAAATCCAACAGAGATGTGCAAACCACGCTCGTGGAAGTGGTCACTGCTGTAGGCTAGGAGGATAGCTAGTATAAGTGAACCCACACTACCGACCGCGTTCATGCCGTTGGCCTGTAGTCCAGAGAACCCAAGGGACTTGATCATAGACGGAGCGTATGTATTCACTGGCTGGATCATTACCCTGTGCCTCCACATTAGAAAAAGACGGCTCGGACAGCGGGTTACTAGACAAACGTGGAGAAAGGTAGGAACCGCACATTGTTAGAAAAGCGGAGATAATATGGCCGTAAAGCTTCCAGTCAGAAAAGGTCTCGATAATATGTGCCGGTAAGACAGGCTTGCCATAGCGGCGAGCTTTGCCGGGGTCGTTTCGGAGAACGCGTGTGACGATAATCGAGCCTTGCCGCTCAGGAATAATATTGATAGGGAACCCGAAGAAGATCTTTGGTGATGCAGCGTTGTGCGGCAGGTATATATAGGCTATGACGCCTAGAAAGCACGTTACAACGCCCTCTTTCATAAGAGGCACACCGTTAGTATCATCAAATAAGTCGTATCCGCCAACCCGTTGGAATCCCCGCAGCTCACCTATAAGAAAAAGCCATCGCCATCCCGCAAGTCCGTACTTCCCGCCTATAGACAGTAGTCCAATAGCCAACGGTCCTGACAACGCCCCAGCGATAGAGTTCGACGCCCAGAAGAGGGCATATCTCAACCCTAACTCCTGGTTCGTGTAGAACTTTGAGATGTACAGCGCCATTCCAGGGATATATCCTCCTTCAAGTGCTCCAACAAAGAACCGACAAGCGTACAATCCGGCCGGGTTATGGATAAAGACCTGGCACCACGTAGCAATCCCCCACAAGAACATCGTCACAGGGAGGAACCGCTCTGGCCCGAAGACCTTGGAAATCATGTTAAAGGGGATCTCGGTGATAATAAACCCGACGATAAAGAGGGTCTGCGCAAGATTTATGTGGTAATTGTCAATCTGCGCATCCTCGCGGAGTGTGTCAGTGAGTGCATTGGAGACGTTAGTCCTATCAAACTGGAGGAATATGAAGAAGAGGACGACAAAAGGCATGATAAGAAGATCGACGCGCCGTTTTGCCGCTCGTTCCTCGGCGAGAGTCCACGTCTCATTCGGTGAATAGCCTGGAATCTCCAATGCTTCCGGACCAAGAAATGCATCTTCTATCTCAGCGGCATGCGTAGAGGACGCTATTGGGCTTTTTGTGAAGACCGCCATCGAGCTGGCCGCATACCAATTCACGGAATGAATCGATGTTAGAACTGTAGCTGATGCGGGCGGGGCGGATGCGACGGTTGTGGAAAATGAGGCGGCTATGGTGTATGGTCTTCTGGCGAGCAGTCGCGTCCGCGGCGCGTTTATAGGAATCCATGATGTTGATTGTTGATACCTCCGGTGATAGCAACATCAACGCGATAATTGCGTGCTTATATAACCACATACACAACGAGGTGTGGAATATCTAGGAATAGCAGGGATTCTCATAGGAGACTAGGTTCGTTTGTAGAGTGGGGTTGTCCGTTCCGACGGCTTGCCACCGGGATGCCGCCGGCAAGCCGGCGATGCCGCAGGCGATATCCGGCGGGAGAGCGCCGGGCCTGCGAAGGAAACGGGATAACCAGAAACGGCAAATACTAAAAGCGCATTGCATCTAGTGCACTACTGTCTTGGGACAATAAGGCTTGCACGACTTATTGAGCGCCCCATCCGCAATAGCCGTTACATTCGCTCTACTTTGCGAGCATCTCAAACAACCACCCTTATCTACTCGTAGCCTTAGCCATGGAACAGAACACCCTCAAACGCCGTGGAGTTGGGCTTATAGGCGTAGACAAGTCCCGTTCCTTTGGTGGTTACACCCTATTCTGCCCCTTAACATCCGACATCGCTCATCTGATCGATATCGACGGGCACGAGGTTTATAGATGGAAGCTCCCAGGTCGGATCGGGCGCCACGCGCGAATCCTCGCAAACGGAAACCTCGCCGTCAACACCATCGACCCCGGCCGAAAGGATATCTTCCCCTTTTTCAACAAGTACGGGGGCGGAGTCATGAGCGAACTTGACCCTGACGGAAATGTGGTGCGGCAGTTTCGGGATGAGCTTGGTCACCACGATCAGTTCCACTTTGGGGACGGGCGGCTATTGTATACCAGCCTTGAGGCACTATCAGAAGAGGAATCTGCCAAGGTCATTGG
Organism: Microascus cirrosus; assembly: GCA_030271035.1. Taxonomy (NCBI): domain Eukaryota; kingdom Fungi; phylum Ascomycota; class Sordariomycetes; order Microascales; family Microascaceae; genus Microascus; species Microascus cirrosus. Next base: position 221,024 of record JAMBUN010000121.1, read on the forward strand.
GGGTGTGCCTAACACAGAGGTCAATGGAATCACCTATGCCGACACTATTAGGGAGGTGAACGCCGAGGGAAAGCTGACCTGGGAATGGAAGGTTTCTGAGAAGCTATCACGAGAGGAGTATCCTCTGCAGGCACATTACACGCGAGAGCACTATCCCCTTATCAACTCAGTCTTCCCCCTCAAAGATGGCAACATCCTTGCCTCGATGCGCTCTGTCTCTGCAGTGGTAATCATTTCCAAATCAACAGGCGACATTATCTGGAGCCTCAACTCGGACACCCTCGCCCAGCAACACTGCGCCAACGAGCTCCCCAACGGGAATATCCTCGTCTTTGACAACGGCGCTTTTCGCGCGGGGGAGTCAATCATGTACAGCCGCGCTATCGAGGTAGACAGGAAAACGAAGGAGATAGTCTGGGAGTATAGGGACAAATCGCAGATCATCTCTTTCTACACGCCGTTCATGGGGAGCGCGCAGCGGCTTGCGAACGGAAATACGCTTCTCTGCGAAAGCGGATTTGGGCGGCTTTTTGAAGTAACCAAAGAGGGGTATATCTGTTGGGAGTATGTCAATCCGCACTTCCAGGAGTACCAGGATGAGCGGACGGCAAAGCTGTTTCCAGGGGAGTCGAATACGCTGTTCAGGGCGTACAGATACTCGGCTGAGGAGATTCCTTGGTTAAAGGAGAGGACTAGCGCGGAAGCGCCTGTGTTATGATGTAAAATACTATCGATAACCAAGAGAAAATCAACGGGCAAATGAATACTAAAGCGAATCATGTGTTAATCCAAGTAAATTTTCGTGTTCCCAGATGCGTTAGCGTACGGAGCCTTTAAATCCTTATTTAATCAATTTTTTCCTCGCTCTCAAGTTCCTCTTTGCTTGGGCAGAACTTGTTCTGAAGCTCCTTGTCCAACGACTTTTCAATCACATTAGTCCCCCACCACTCGCCCCAGCTCGTAAGGAAGATTTGGTCCGGATTCTCGGGGAAGTCATCCCGCACAAATGCCCGAAGGATATTCTGCGCACCTACCCGTAAAGCGGTCAGCCACGTATCACCTCGATGATACACTACAGTATAGGAAATGCTCACCTTCAGGAACAGGTTTTGCGTCCGGCGCATCGTTTGGCAATCTGATCCCGTGACCCCTGAAGATCCCTGTATCGGGTATCAAGCCCGGCGAGACTGCCACAACGTCGCACTTACCAGCCAGACGCCTCCGCCACCAGTGGGCGCCGAGTAGCTGGGCAAATTTAGTATTGCTGTACGTGGTAAAGCCGTCGGCTCCTGAGCCAGCCTTCATTTGGCTCTCGATAACGGAGGGGTCTTCGATGCGGCGGATGGCGCCGGAAGACACAAACACGATCCGGGACTTGGACTCGATAAGTTTCTCCTGGAGCTCATAGAGGAGGTAATGACCCGCTACGTTTCAGACCACGGTTAGCCTTAGTCTACTCTCTCTTTACAGGGAGAAACTGCTCGTCCCAATCTCCTGTAGAGCTGCTCTGTGGCCTACTCACCTAGGTGGTTAACAACGTAGCTCTCACACCACCGGCTACCAAAGCGGTTTTTCTCCTCGGACGGGTTGCTAATGGCAGCGTTCAGGAGCAGGTAGTCAATTTTCGCAGTACCAAGATCGGCCAAGGCCCTCGCAGCGAATAACTTGACCTCCTGAAGGTTGGCCAAGTCCAACGGCAGGATGGACACGGAGTGGTTAGAACGAACATAGTCGAGGGCATCGTACGCCTTCTGTGTGCGAGCGACGTCCCGTGCGCCAAGAATTATCCTGTATGGCTGTGTCTCGGCGAGGAGCTGGCGGATGACTTCGAGGCCCTAGAGGCATGGGTTAGGAGAGTCATGTGAGGGCCGGTGTGCAGATGAGCATACCAATCCAGAGGATACTCCCGTGGCAACGACAGTTTTAGCTGTTCCAGTCATAGTTCTTATTTTCGTTCAATTTGATGTTTAAAAGTATGTGAGAGCTTACAGAGCTCTTGCTCTTCTGACCAATATGCTTTTATAATAAAGCGCGTAGAGTTTCACTTCTAGGATATGACGTCAAATGGATTATTAATACGGGACAGGAATATTGCAGGGCAGCATTCGCCTTATGCATCAGCATGCTTTCTAAGCCGGAAATAGGAAGTAAGCCCCGCTTGTTCCCGGCATTAGGAAACACGGAGATAGGAACTGCAGGCAACAGGAGTAGGATCTCTGACATTTCCAGCGGTTAAAGGTAACCAATGAGAATAGAGAATTATCTGAAATATCTTAGTAAGGTGTGCTCATTTATTCTTCTGGAGGATAGCATGACTTGGTTACCACCCCGATGATATTTGTCTCTAAACAGTCAGCGTGACGGCTGTTAGGTGACCGCGACACTCTAAGACTACATCCGCTTATGTTAACCCTAACAGACTTACGCCTCGGCGCAAAAGTAGTTCCGTCATGGTCTCCAACCCATCATCCATGACTATCTGAGAATCACCTTTCGCTGCTCCGGGCTCGCAACCGCCATGTTAAGTAACAGCTCTACCATAGCTGTATGCTCTAGTTGCACAGCACGCGTCAGCGTCCTGCTGTTCCTCGGGACGACCCTAGTGCGGTGGTGAAGGAGTTTCTGGTGCAGAACCAGACTGCCAGCAGCGGCTTCTGCAGTTAAAGTTGCTCTCCCCTGCGATAGGCCGTATTTATTAGGATTTGCACCGCATTGCAGGAGGTCGACCACGTCCTCATGGCAGGCTCGGACAGCCTGAAGGAGAGGCGACCTGTATAGCGAATCTTGGTATCCGTGAACATCAACACCAGCGTCCAGCTGGACTCGCACCATTTCCATGTATCCTCTATTAGCATGAGACTCAAGAGCTGCCCTGGATTCGCTGTCGTCGTATGTCAGAAAGGACTTGATGTACTGCCGCACCTGCCAAGACTTAGACTGAGACTCTGCCTCGCGCAAATATATGCCGGGCCCGGAACATGGATCTACCTGGCCCCGAAGGCGATTGATAAAGTGGTAAAACTTGTGCTGCGACATAGCTGCAGAGCGAGATGAAGGTTACGCCGCCAGACGCACCATGTCCAGGTCCCCGCGTAGAGCGGCGCCGACGAGGGAGCCAGGGCCGACTTTTACCTTTCCAGGCACAATACCCATGGTCATGACCGAGGTTGGCGAAGTCTGGAAGAATCTTTTTCAAGAGCTTCAGAATGTCGGCATGGCCGGCCCACGCTGGGAGTTGCACAGGCGAAGGGAACAGGGCGTTATGTAGGACAATGTCCCTCCGCGAGGAGCTCCCCTACCGAGGGTATATGCCTCATGTACGTCGCTGCCCTTAACAGATTGAGGCCCGCGTTTGATTGCTCGTGTTTTCGATCGATGTTTTGATCGATGTTACTCATCCAACACTATCTGAGGCCAAGATGTCCACCACCCCGTTCCAGCGCAAACCAACAGAGCACGTCAATAGACTCATGAAAATCTGCGCGTATTTGGCTTTGCAGCATCTCTGCGACTTGCCGTATCTAAACAAAACGGCCTATAGTGGAGTCAGATTCGTGACGATCTCTATAGGCAAGCTAGGAGTGCCAAAACTTATCGGCACCATGATACTTCGTGGTGTACCAGGGAGTGAAGTAACTCGGGCCCCCGAATCGATCTAGAAGCTTTGTCTCAAACAATGAAGGGGTAAGATAATGTAGACCTCTCCTTTGTGTACTCAAGTCAGCTGAGAATGTGCGGTGGTTTGGTAACTCCGCGTAAAATAACGCAATAGAACAATATGAGGTGGAATATCTCCACCGAAAATCTAAGATGTGCATTGTGGATCACTTGCATGCAGCCAACATTCTACACTCTGTGTTCTGGCGCGGTTGGTGATGGGAAGGGACAGGTGTCGTCGCTCGATCGGGTTTCAGAGTAAATGGGACCTGGACGAAGCAAGGTTGAATTCCCAAACAAACAATGCTTCCGTCCATGCCCATTCAGCAGCCATTTGCATATTAGGATGCCGCAGTCTTCATGGGAATCCTGAGCCATGCGGGAACAATACCTGCCACTTCAACATGGCCACTACTATCGGTTGAACCATGAAGCGTTGACCAACTGGAAGCCTAAATATAGAATAAGGCCCCGCACAACCCGTTATTGTACCTGGAGGCTGCGTTTCCAGTGCTGCAAGTCAAGTGGATGGCGACATTATGGGCTGACATTGGCGCCAGGGACCTAGCCGCCTTGAAGCAGGGTCAATGTTGGCCGGGGGTGACCGGCTCGCGCAATATGCGTACGCTCTTCTCCGCTTCCCGGGTGGTTAACCCTGCACCCTCTTGAGCCTTTAATCGGGTTATACGTAGAGCCCTTCATGATCTCGTCCTTCATTGATCTACCGTGTAGCTAGTTGGCCTCAAAAAGGAAGCTCAATGCAGAGGCCGTTCCAAATGGTGATCTAATATCTAGTGGTTTTATCTATCTTGCACTGGTATTCTATAGATGTGAGTCTACCAGGCCGGTCGTTCGAACTAAACTATTATACATATAAGTCATAGGTCTTGTACATATATATAACTTGAACTAGGTTCTCCTAGAAAAAGACCCCTGGTCATCCCCTATACAGAAGGGAGCCTAGCCCCCTTCTTATATACAAGCTATATTAAACCAGGCGTCCCTAAATTCGGGACCTATAAACTACTAATAGCACAGACAAAAGAAATGTCAGCAGGCTGCACCGCGCGGCCCGCACACATTAGGGCTTCTGTTATTGCTATAGGCCCCATTTTTCAGACCGGCGAACGACAGGGAAGGGAATGCCACTATTGTAGAGTGAAGGGGCGCAGTAGAGGGCTGTAGGGCTGTCAGAGAACACAACAGGTGCCAGTGTCACAGCATCGTTGCTGTGACCCTCTCGACTTACTGAGATTTTGAACTTAGAGGCGTGCTAATAGTGGGCATAGTTAGGTCTTGCCAGTTTGATTTAATACTTACTGAATCTTACAGCGAGGTGGACCGAACGGCCTGCGAAAGGTCGATAGACAGCGATCCCACAGGATCCACAAAAAGCAGATTCAGATCGTCAAGAGCACATGCTCTCAGAACATGTACGATAGTCATAGTCGGAGACGGGGCGGAGCCCAGGGGTTATAAGTGTCTTTGTTTCCCGAAGAGGGAAGAAGCAAGTTGGAGTTCATAATCAACTACACGATCGGAATGCGGTGCATACGTGATTCTTACTTGCATCAGCCTTACTACGGTATCTCAGATACCCTTCCCCCTCTCACACACACACTCTCTCCCGCCCCCCCGCGGAACATTTCGTTGTCTCCTTATTCTCGCCTCCCCCTGTGCAGTGTATTTTCTTTTAGCTGCTGCAGGGTATAGACTGATCTCTAAGCTCCTATAGGGTCACTGTAAGGTCGCTGCAACTGATTCTTGCCACTTATGCCCGCCTGTCAGCACGTGTTCCTATGCTCCTCGATTATTGCCCATGACATTTCCCGAGTGCTACTAAGTATATATACGAGAGGAAGCTCAGGGAATTCCAGTGGTCACGTGACCTGAAGTGAGGAGATACCTCTCTCCCATGCCTGATTATCTGTCTCACTTCCCCTGGTGGATACATTAACAATAACAGTCTCTCTCTCTTTCTCCCTGCTATTAATTAGTCAAGACTATATGCAAATGTGTTATAGGGTAGGAGCTAGTTCTGGGGCCAGAATGGGGACAGGACAAGCGTTGATTAGCCAAAGCAGGGATAGGTAGCAGGGATAGCAACAGTGATATGTTACCAACAATGTTCAGTTGGCTGCGTTGTAGAATGATACCAGGCTTTTTGGGCAAGAACTGGAAGTTAAAGAGGTTCTTGTTTAGGCAATATCGCGTGTTAATAATATCTATAAACTGTACCTGCTATACTGTGCGCTATGGCGACTTCGCTGTGGAGCTCTGGAAAATTAAGCCAGCCCAATGCATAATACCCTAATCTAGGTAATCAGCCCAACTTACACCAGCGGTTTACGATTGCGATCCATAGGTCCAAAATAAGAGAGCCGCGCTACCCCTCCCAGAAAATTCCGAAGCCTGAGCCACCAGAGTCGCCCGTGTCTCCGCATACAAGGCGAGCGACGTTTTCTCGGGTCCGAATTGACGCGGGACCGGCCCGAAACCACGACTGATTTCAAAGAAGGGCATTTTGGGCAATTCGTCCCGCAGAATATGTTAAAGTGTTCAGTAATAAATAAATGAAACTGGCACAGGCTGCCACAAGGACAGACGTACGCTTCCGAGGCCCGGTCGCGGGACAAATCAGGTGCCGATGTTGTAGTCCTTCCCCACGGTGGAAGCTTGGAGCTGAAGCATTCCGTACCCTTGCGGGGCTCCGGTGCATGAAGCTTTGGGCGGGCAGGCGACCAGGCCCAGGAGGGCCAGGACAATCATATTCTCGTCTGGGAATAACTGTATAAACAGTCGTCGCCCCTCACCTGAATCACGTGTCACTCATGAACGCGCTGACGAACAAGGAAGAGATACAAGGACTTGACTCGGCCGGGGTCCGCGGGGAGGCCTAAGGGGCCGATGTCGACGTAGATCGGAGTTTTGCGGGAACTGAAGATGGGCGACTTCCTAGCGTCGCGATGAAGAGGACCGAAGGCCGACGTGGATGGCAGTGTCGGTGGCAGTGTCTTGCCCTCGAGCTGAAGTGGCGCAGGGATCGTGGAGTTTATAACGTGGTATGCCGGGCCCTGATCAACATCAAGAGTGGGATCAAATGAAGCGAGATCCGGGCAGCGATGCGCGAGAAGGCGCAGACATCGATTAATCGAGCAATTTACATATCCGGCTCATCAAATCCGGCGGCCCCTTCAGAATGAAGCTTTAGCAGGGTTGAGCTCCCGCCTTTCTCGCCACACGGTCCCACCAAAGCCAGTTCCGTCCTTCTCATCGCTGCTCTGGCCGTTTTGGTCATGAGCGCGAAACGTAGAGAGATCCGCACCCGCCAACCCGCGCCACAGTCCGTACCACGGGTACCTCCCCCACATCGCGCATTACCCCGGTCGGGTACTCCCCACATATGAATTAGGTGGAAGGATACACGGTTCCGATGGAGACGGCGGCAGGCATGAGCTTGCCCCCTACGTTGTCTCGGACAAATCTCATCTCTGCGGGGGTGGAGATTCCCATAAGCCTTGTCTGGCTTCTTGCGAAGGGAGTGTGCTCGTTGCTTCGACATGGCGGAGGCAACCCGCCCCATCGTAGCACAACCTGCCAGCACAACCCAGCAGGCGGCGGTGGAATGGTTCGCCCGAGGCCCCGCGTCTGTCGCGACTAATCTGAGGGTGCTGGAGACGCCATGTCATGGCTTTTTGAGGGTCGAGACTGAGAAAGACAAATTTGAGGGTTTTACTATTGATGGACGGTCCTAGCTGTAGCAGCTGCGACATGTCGCGCTGCTCTCAAGGATTAGAAGCACTCGAACGTCTCGTAGTCGGAGACCTGTCCTAAGTGTCGCAAGCTGTGGCTCTGAATTACATTCAAGCGCACGTCACCCCTTTCCATGTCCATATTTCTGATTAGTTTAGACATTGATTTTGATGATGAGGTTCCAAAGCCGATCGACTATGATCATTGGTATACCGTACGAAAACATCCCAGCCATTTGAACCCGCACGGACCGTTTCCAAGCAGTGCAGACCTGTGTTCCACATCCAGCGTCCGTTGCCTTGGATTAGCCGATTAAGGTGCAGCAGTTTTCTCCCGAGCTTATTGACGATCGACGTCAATTCCGTACCTGACTCGTTCCTCTAGCGCGCTTGATTTCGGGCTTACACGAAAAGGGAAAGCACTGCGCATGAACTATAATCACCAACTACGTTGGCATCCACGTCTCCTTTCGAACGGGAACAAAAGTGGATATCACTACGTGTTACAAATCACCTACTAGTCGGCTTTCAGATCTATTTTCAGCCAAATCGGGTGCACCGAGTTCATCCCCTGGTCCTAGAGTCAGGGGTCCTTCTCCATTTGGACGAAAGCCGCGATTAATGATCAGGACTTTTGCTTTCTAGCGAGGGGCAGTGCTTGCTAGGAGCTTCTTCAATCTCATGAATCGACCAAAGCTGCGAGCCCTGTCGACCTGGTGCTTGTAGGGGGATCCGTTACATCGAGGCAGAGCTGACCCTTGGGAATTTTTGAAAACCCATGTCACTCGGCTGGTTTCAACTGCGGGATCGTCGAACAAGACCGCTTCTGAGAGCCTCCTTTCTGCAGTTACCTCATAGTAAACCTCACGATTTCGGCGTGACGATCGTCGAGTAAGACGGATCTCGGGTGGGTCCATTCCACAGTTATCGAACCGTTGATCTCGCGAGATCAGCGCGATGATGATAGAGTAAGACGGCTCTCCGGATGGTTTCTTTCTATATCGGGAAAGGGGAAGCTTAAAGGAAGATGATGGCTACAAAAGGGGACGTTGATCCGGCTCACCCCGATCAGATCCAACACTCTCCTCCCCATCGCAAGCCAAGAAACCAAATCACGAAGCCCGCTCTCTGCGTCGACGGTCCTACATTCTTCCTTCCGAAAATATCGTATAAGCTAAGCCTAACTCTAAGCATCAAATCCATCACGTATGTCCCTTACTTGCATGGTGCGCAGTTTACCGAAAAGCAGGAAGATGCTAATTCCGAGACAGTCAAGATGCGTTTCATCACCGGAGTCTTCGCGGCCTTCCTGGCCACCGCATCCCTAGCCGCCGCTGAGGAGTGTGAGGACTCCACCTCGTGCCTCGTGGGCAGCTGGGCCTGCGACGTGCTGTGCGAGCGCCGCGGCCACACAAACGGCGGAACCTGCCTGCCCCGCGACGGCTGCCCCGGTGATCTGATCTGCGCCTGCGCCCCCGTCTCGAAGCGGAGTGGCGAGGTCCCCGACGGCGACGCCTTCCTCGACGAGCTGCTCAACGGGGCGATGAACAAGACCGAGTTCTTCGACACCGTCTTGAAGGAGGAGCCTGTTTTGCCGGGACAGGAGGAGCCCGTGGCCCAGCCCGAGGCGAGGAGCTTGGACAAGAGGTCTACTTGCTGTGGGCTGCTTCCTGGCTTGGCCGGCACGTGCTGCGAGATCAGCTGTCTCCAGGCTGGTCGTAAGGAGGGCGGGCAGTGCACGGCTAACAACGTGTGCGTGTGTGGTTAAGGACGCTAGTCAGAATTGCTTAGGGCGGTTGGGGGAGTGGCTTACGGTTGTAAGAAGGGGTTGTGTTCGGTGTTGTATTCGGACCTTCACTTATCTGTCAAGAAAGGTTGGCACATTGCAAACGAGGCGGGAGTGAAGATGTTGGAAGTACAGCTCACGCTCGTTCGTTTCGTAGCTGCATCTTCTGTAGCCCCTTTTTCCTAGCTAGATTAATACAGGTTGCTTCTCAACGGAAGAACATGTGGTTGGGGGTGTGGCATGGGAGTTATAGTATGATCAGAGAATGAAAGGTGGGGATACAATAGTTGGAGAGCGTGACTTTTGGTTGAGGACTGTTGTACAGAGGGATTTCATCATGACGAAGGCGTTATAGAAACATGCGGCCCTATTAGCAAATTAGGTCATACGAGGATATGTGATACATACTGTTCATATCATGCCACAGTTTGAATCAATGAAGCACTAGGATAGCTTGTCTCTGGATGAACGCCTGGATCAAGGAAGCCTGGCTTGCCAGGCAATTGGTTTGCATTGGCCTCCCGCAGCCTGTAGTTTGCTACCTGTCTGTAGCTTGCAGTTTCCTCTTTATCTTAAGCGTTCCCGGAACTAGCCTATTTGATTCTTATCGGTTATCCTGGCTCTTGGCTAGCTGCCGTAATGGACGCCTTGGACTTTGCGCCGTATAATTTACAGACCACCCATATGACCTATAGCCTAAAGCTGCTTTCGACCCATCCTTTCAACCTCATTCTAAGATGTCTTGACAACCCAACTTCTTGAATACGATCCACCTGCGGGATTTCGTAGACAACGTAACCGACAACCCGACCCGGGAAACGTTCCGAATCACGTCGAGATCCAGGCTAATATGAACATTCATGTACCGGGGCAACAGCGAAATACCGCCACTGAATGCATAGTGACGAGGGGAAGACGAGGAGAGAACGTTCTACAGGCCGTAGAACGTGGGAATCAAGTCGAGAAGACGGCGGAAGTCCATAGTCCTATGGGTTGTATGTAGCGAATTTCTGGCCCCGGGTAATGATTCATCTTCACTTTTAACTCGACGGTTTATATTACGCCGTCCACGCCACTAAGAGCTTGTTAGTTCCAGAGCTATATTAAGTGCTTATCTTCAACCTGAGAAGAAAGAAAAGAAGGATGCCGGTGATACCCGTATGAGAGTTCCTCTTGCTAATATGTTTACTCGCCAAGTACCCAACACTGACGAACCGTAGCCCCCGTAGATTGATGTCACAGGCAATTATGTCTGTGGCAGGTGCCTAGGGTAATACATGTAACAATTAGTCTCTATTTGAAAAACAAATTCTCACGTTCTAGGACGTTGGGTAGTCAGTCTGGCTGTGACAGTAAAAGCAGCGATCCACTCTCATTGTGTGTCCAGGTCCGGCCTCATGGCCCAGAATACCACAACTAGCAACAAAGTTGTATAAGGACCATTTGTTTCTACCCGCTGGTGGTTCCCAGCCATACCATCGCAAAGAAGTAGCCGCCCACGGTCCAGAGGACTATCGATGGGGCAATTGCGACATAGATCATCAGCGCAAAGAAGGCGCCCATGATACAGAACCAGGCCAGGACTCACCACTTCTCCTTACCGTATCGTCTGCGAATACGACGGCCTGGTCCCTTCGGCCGGCGATCTGGTCTCAGAGAGGGTGCGTTATAAACGAGGTAAGGCGTTATAGCGCTTGAAGCAAGTCCTAAAGGCAATAATGCCGCAAGGGCGGTACGAAGGTGGGGATGAGTCTACTAGTTGCCAGGCAATATCTAACACTTTTGCCTGCACGAAGCTGAAGGCCCCGAGGGATACGGTGATCTGGTAGAACCCGGTGGCGTCCACCAATTGAAGCGGCCTGCGTACGGCGAGAACGACCCGTCGGGCTCGCAGCCAGTGTTGGTGTCAAAGGGGCTGAAGCCGAGGCGCGCAATGACGAGGAGCATCGCTAGGCCATAGGCAACAGCACCTAACAACGCCACATAGAGCGCGCAGAATCCAAAGATGGCCCACCGTGCTGTGCGCAACTCTTGCCACGCCCGGTGGGCCTCCGATGTGATGGCATGCACGAGGGACCGCCCGGTGGGATGCCACCGCCTCTTCTTTAAGGGATCAAGGGAGGGCAGCTATTGGAATAGCCGGATCCCCGACCCTTCATCCTATTCCTATCTAGAGAGGTGTTTGCGCGCGACCTAGGAATGCTGCTCGTGGTGAACCAGCGGAGGAGTCTGCGAGCAGGACCTAACCACGCATGTGCTGGGAGGTTATATATAGCCCAGGGCCGTGTTTATCTGTGGCAGAAACCTCTGGGACGGTGCTTTACTGTTGGCTGGCGCGCAAAAGCAACTCCGACTTGCAGTTGGTCTAGCGCCACGCCGACAAAGGTCCAGGGATCTGCAGGCGACGTGCCACATTCGTGGCTGCAGCTAAAGTTTACACCTGGGAAGGCTTGGTTGGGCTGGATGCGCTGCGCTTCGCTCCAAAATTAAGCATCAAGAGACGCCAACGCAGTTTTACATGGACGTTGGCACTATGAGCTGGAAAGGTTTACCTTACCCGGGGAGGGCACTCAGGCGCGCAGTTCCAGGGTCTACCGTATACCCCGTGGTACCGCTTTTCAGTGAATCGTCAGCAGCCAAGGGACGGGTGTAAACCCGACACTTTGAAAGCAGGGGTTCTAGACATCCCCATGGCACAATACACGCTTCCTGTAGAGGGTATTGTGCACTTCCCCGGCGACCTGTTTACGCCGAGAGAGTCAATAATTCATGATAAGACGGTAGACGTGGAAGAGTGGGTTAGAGGCATGGAGTACATGCGCTGTAAGTGTAAGATGACAGCCGCACTTTCGAGGCTCCGCCTTACGACAAGTGAACACATAAATTGAAAATATCCATGGACATCGCCAAAGGCCTAGTTCATCTTTTGGACTGTGAATATCTCTGTGAAGCCGTAGGAAGTGTGAAGGAGCCCAGGCTGGATTGATTAGTTCGCTATTGATGTTGACAGTGTCGGCCCTTTTGATAGGCAGGCAGAGAGCAATATGAGGCACTTTATCGGCAGGCGGCGGATGGGGTAGAAACAACTCCCGGCAGCCGCGTGCACCACGTTTGTGAAGGGACGTTAGCTGGTGGGAACGTGGTTGAGAAGCGGACGAATAACTACGGGCAAGATAGATAGCATTGACCCGGCCAGGGCGATGGACAAAATTTCCGGCTGGGAGGAGTTTGCGTCTGTCGAGCTTACAGCCCTACTTTGCAGCAGATTTTGTTATGCTGATGATAAATCGAGTGGGCTGATCTGGGAGGTTGGGTAGATGCATACTTGTCGTCCAGTCGGGTTCGCGAACGGTTGGGGTGCATGAGCAGAGAGGAGAGTCATAAATAACTGTTTTCCGTTTCCCATTTTTGGCATTATGAGGTGACGGTATGTTTGCTTTTCTTCAGCTATTGCAGGGCATGCAGGTCGCTGCAGCATTCCGATATAAATCTGGCAAACCCCAGGGGTCCAGATGAGGCCAGGTCCGTGCGTTTGGGCACGTCTCGACGAAGGGCAGGAAATGGAATCGTGCCGATCTCATCTTTCAAGTTCCAGCAACGCAGCCAATAATCCAAGTGATATGAGATCGTATGACGAGTTCCGCCTCAATGGGCGGTCGCCACTTGCCCGCCTTGTAGCCAGATAGAATAGACTTTACCCGGTCTTGCTGGATGGTATGCAAGTACACCGAACCTCATTTGGGCCATCTCGGGTTGAGTCTTCAAACCAGCGTCGTTCTCTGCATTACCACTGACAGATCGATTGACTATAGCGATTTTGCGACTACTAAGGACCCAAGCTTAATTTGTGTTGCTTCGACGATACCAGACTCTCGTAGCTTACACGATAACGCGGTGGAATGCAGAGTTTCCGGCCGTGTGCAGGCTTCAAAAAAGGGAACCGCCATGGTAAGTGATTGGTGACGTAATCAGAGTCAAGCTCGATGCGTCTACGAATGAGATACGCGGATTATCCAGCGTCAAATCTTCAGTGTGCGGGCGAGCATTACAGTCCGTATCCTAGCGCTACTACCAGTTCAGCGGGGCATTAACATTTTCAGTCCCCGCGACATGGCGGCGGTAGTGGGTAGATCCAATCCAATAATACACCTAATGTTGCAAGAGAAGGTGCATGGCAAGGGCGCCCACTTGTCGGTAGCCCGCTCACTAGCTTGTTCCCGACTCAGGGTCTGGCTCCGCAAATTTATCCTCTCCCCCTTTCTACGCCACCAGACACACCTTCCTCTCGACCAACTGCTCCCGGCCTATATGGACCGGGTATTTCCCTGGGATCGAACGCGGCGATGAAACTGTGAGGGGATAAGTTCTGTGCACTCAGCACATGACGGCCATCACCTCGGTTTTGAAGAACAACACGTCTGCCCAAGTCAACCGACGATGCCTTCGCGAATAAATACATTATATAATATGAGAGCTTTCATAATTAGTGCTCAAAATACTAGCTAAAGCTTATACTAATATAGGCTTAGGCGAGATGTATGTTTGCTGTTATTAGCTCTATAGCAGGCACATTAAGACTTCAACTTTAGTATATATCTTATAAACAGGGACCCTCTATGACCAACATCCTTAGACGCTATATTTAATCCTTAGTTAGGGAGATAATAAGAGGAGTCTGGAACCTGACTTAATTACTGTATTCTCTAGACGTAGGAAATCACCACCTATGTACCCAGAAGCTCCGGTCTTGTAATGAGGCGTGTTAGCGACGAACGTCACCGAATAACGAGGGCAGGCGACGCACACAGGAAAATCTTCGCCATATTTCCGGAATTGGTTTCGTCTGGTTTGTCATGGCCCTCAAAGCTAGAAGCAGAGGTGGTCTTATAAAACACAAATTGCCAGCCTGGTGGAACCAATGGCCGATACTGGTGGGCTGAGACCTCCACAAGTTTCTAATCCACGCGGCTTGATCTCCTCCGATGTCAGCCATTTAGAGAACGGGCCCAAAGTGACGTCGTTCTGGAGTTAGGTGTTATAGAGCGAGGCCGAATCCCGCGGGTTTCCGTCTGTTCCAAATCAGGCAAGCGCCCCAGATATCCCGTTTGCCGAGTCCGGCGCGAGCGGGTCCCACCAAACGCGGGAGTTTTCTCCGACGGTGCGGAGTACATTGTCCGGAGAGGCGTGGCGTTCACGATCATTCCTTGGCTCGTACCTCCCGTGAAGTGGTGCGGACATGAGAGATGATCAAGAGCTTCATCACGCCGTCAAGGGGATCGATGGCGGGGATAATTGTGTTCTTCACGACAATGCCTCGAAAGGCCAGCGATGAGCAGGACTAGTGTATTTTATTTGCATCTACAAGGCTTAGAGGTTCTGACCTAAATTACAGCGCGCTCAATCAGAGGCTCGTTCTTAGGAAGCCGTTCATACGACAGCGCCGATAAGTCCAATGTGCGGAATCGCCCATAAGTAATCATCTCCGAGACGCGCCCCCCGGCAGTCTGGCGCCTGCTAGCTCCCGTGGTCCGAGAACCCCACGCAGAACATCAGATTCCCGACCTCCGTGTGCGGCCCTATTATGGCGTTGTGGTCGGACGTATTGAACTCGTAGTGACCCATCCAGGAGTGCGTGATCTTCACGGTGGAGAACTGTGGCACTCGCTTCTTGAGGACCGGCAGCATCTGGTTGTTCCAGATGTCCTCGGAGTAGCTAAAGCGCTCGACATAGACAGCGGTATCGGGGCTTGTGGGGGGGCAGCCGACCAGGTAGTCCTTCTCGCGGTACGAGCGTATGTGAACTCCGGTGGGGTCGATAGTGACGGGGGGATCCTGGGACAGCGGCTTGTCCACGGAGAAAATATAGGTGTACCTGCGGCGGGATTTGACCGGGAGATCGACCCCAGCCAGACGGGAGACCTGGGCTGCGCGTGTCCCCGCACCGTTGACCACGGTGCCGACGTTGATCTCACCAGACTTCAGTATGATCGGATCTTGTTGCCTTCTAGTTTCATCCCGGTAATTTCGCTACGAACGTATTCAACACCAAGCGACTGGGCCTTCTTGCGAAGACTTCAAACCACGCCCAGCGCATCGTAGGCACCTTCATCGACGGTGTTCAAGCTTCCCGCCTTGATATCAGAGAGCTCATAGAAAGGATATTACGGTGGCAGTAAAATCGTCATTGTCCGAGAGGTAAAGATACCCAAAATTGCGGATCGGAATGTCCGGGATTCTGTCGTCCTCCTCGCAGCCAATGTTCTTCCTAAGTCCTTGACACACTCAGCCGCGTACTGCGCGATCTTGACGTTGATCTCGGTCGCGAATTGTTGGCCCATTTAGTTGTTGTTCGCCTGCGTCGCGGAGTACGAGAGCGACGGGTCCCGCTCAAGGACCAGGACCTTGCCTTTAAAGTCGGGATTGGAGGCTAGGAGCCAGGCTATCGCGGACCCACTCGTCGTGCCGCCCACGATGGTGGCGAGCTAGGGTTTCAAGGGTAGGATGGAACGCCGGGGGGAGTCATCGTTGAATGGAGGGATGTTTTGCGTGGGTAGCTTCCTGTTGATTTAGTGATGCAGTCGTTGGGTTGCCTACAGCTGCGGAGCGAAGAAAGTGCGCTCTTTAATACCTTTCAATTGCTATCACATGCTGCTGGAGGCGTGGCTTCAAAACGCTTAGCCACAGCACGGGACACTCCATTTTCGTAGCCAAGGTACTCTGCTGATTCGACTCGCGAAGGAGTGGCATGCCTCTTACCCTAGGCTTGATGTTTTGGCAAGATTCCGCGATGACTTCACTTGCAGGGAAGGGGGTATGCTTGTTCGGATACCGAACGGCCGCCTAGCTTGTATAGCTCACAGGCCGAAGAGGGCCTACAAGGAATCGTACAAACTGGAGGAACTAGGGCTCATTGGACTGCGCACTGCGCGTCCAATAATATAGAGTTGCGGCGTCCGCCGACATAAGTCGTCTGGGTTATTGAAGCGTGGATCCGTCCACAGAGTTCTGCGGAAAACGCTAACTGTTTTCGGAAGCATGTTGGTAATCCAGGGTGGACCTTCTCGATCTTTGATCTAAAAGCCGGTGTAGCACAACAAGGATGTCACAGGAACAAGGAACGATATTATTCATGCGCATCTGTTCGTCAACCTCACCTTTTGCAAACTTCACGATCTCAACACCGCAACAGCACGAGACCTGGTCTGAGCCTGCCACTCGAACATGATGGCCGGTATTGCTACCCATACCGGAAGGCGCAAAAGACAGGGCGCCCCCAATACTGCCCCTCGTGTCAACTAGCGGAAAACTGACACGGCATGCTGGACAGCGTGTGACTTTTGGTGTGTCGAGGAAGATCAAATGCGACTCGCTCAAGCCGGTGTGCTCCAACTGCAAACTCTACGGTGTCGGCTGTCGAATTGCAGATGCCACCAACACGAGCAGGAAAAGGGCCCCGCTGGTGCCCGGGCCGGGCTGGTCACAGTCGAGGTGAGGGCAAGACCGCCACCAGTAGAAAGAGAGGACTCGCCTCCTGACTAGCGCCCAGGACGGACCGCGACAGCTCGATAGAGACCCGCCTCACCGCCATTGAGGCCCGACTGGACCAGATCGCCAACAACCCTAGCGGCAACCAGCCTCGACAGATAACGGGCCCCTCGCCCGCCAGCCGCAGCGTGCTCCAACTGAACTTCCAGAATTTCCGGAGATACGTGTGTATAAAGGGTCCGACATGTGGAACCAGGCCACAACCCTGCCGTGCTTAGGCCTTTCACCCCAGCTTCCTACCGCGGCGCGGATGGTGAATACGACCCAGCTTGAGCTTCCGTCACTAGTAGAGATCCTACCGGCAGTGGACAACTACTTTGAGAACTACAACTGTTTTACTCCCCTCTTTGATCGGTCAGCCTTTATGCACATGGCCAATGATTGGTATTCAACACCTTCGAAGCGCAATTTAATCCAATGAGCGGCGATTAACATGGTCGCCACAATTAGCTATTGTGTGCTTGATGATACACCGATGGATGACCCACTGCTCGCAACGTGTATTCAGAACTGCCAGGCTGCCACGACCGATCTAATGGCATGGGGAGAGGACCTCTTGGGACTGCAGGTGTTGCTGGGCATGGTTATCCTCTTTCAGGGGACAACAAACCCCCACTTGCCATAGTCTTGATAGGGAGCGCTATGAGACTAGCCCAGACTATGGGCCTGCCGTCGGCGACCACTAACTCTGGCCTTTCCCCGGCCGTCTCGCTGGCGAGGCGCCGTGTCTTCTGGATTGCCTACATTCTCGACAGGGTATGTCGCACTGTCTTCTGTCAGTGCCTTTTGTCTAAGGCAACCAACTAAAGTTAAGGTGCTAGGATCTTTCCCTTCGTGCTAAGGCACCAAACACCCATTTCGATACCGAGACAGACCTTGTCCTCCCAGAGCGAGATGCCGAGGACGGCATGGGTACTTTGGTCTCGAAAACCGGCCATATCCGATTCAATTATCTCCACGCCCGCGTCAAACTTGCGGTAATCCAAGGCAAAGCCCACAACCTCCTCTACAGCAGGACGTCTCAACGGCTAAGTGAAGAAGAAAAGCCCGGAACACTGGGCCTCATTGAGCAAATGTTATCTAACTGGAGGAGCGGTATACGACCAGCGCTCCTACGCGCCGACGATCTTTTTTTAAGTGTTTTGACCGTATTCCGATTTACCTCATGATGAATATGCATAACTGGTATTTAGAGTGCTTTTACAGGATCCATGGCAATTTTGCATTTGACGAGGCCTGGATTAGTAGAGTCTGTCAGTACCTCTGGCCGACGGTCATTGAGCTAGGGGAGGACGGAATAGACAGCGAAGTTGATCACTCGGAGATACCGCCACTACCGGAGAAGTGGGCAGCGCGTGTTCAGCAATGCAGGCTCGGACTGGAGCTGTCCGCCTTTGGGAGGGAAACTGAGTATTCAATCTGGTTGGCTCACCCTGCTAGATAGTTTCCACGGCCTTTACTGACCTGTGGTGTAGGCTCCATGCATGCTGTAACATCTCCAATCTTATCATTCTGCTAGTAAACATCATCGAGTTTCCCGACCACCCGCACGTAGTCCCGGACTGGGACCTTATTGCTCGAATACGCGGTATGTTTGACAGATGAATGCAAAGGCCTTGCAAGAGCCTTTTTTCCTTCTTACGATAGCCCGGGAACTGGATCGACGGACGAGGGGTTAGATAAAGCGCGTCGCTCATCTTTTTGCGGTGGAAGGCCTACTGGCAACGCAAGGTGGCCCGCCAGAGTCGGAGTCGTGGATGAACTTGGATTTGATGTACATGTAGACGGGATAATGCGATGTATTGTCTCATATAAAGACTTTGGAGACTTGCCCGTTCAGTTAACGGTATTATGCTGTTGTCCCACGTGCGAGAGCGGGACATGGTGAGCAACACAACACCGGAAAACATGGCTGCAGCGGAGAAGAGGCTGGAACAGCTGAGTGAGGCGAGCAGGAAGACGGAAACCTGGGACTGGTGAAGGGCGGTTAGTACGGAAGAACCGTCGGGCCAAAAAGTAACATGCCAGCCAGTTGGTGACCCTAAACCGGCTCCTACATAGCCTTCTAACAGCAGTTCTATTTCTACGTACACCGGAAATGTTAGTCATCAGAGACATTAGTCAAATAGCAGCAGCAGGCTCTCCCTGGCACCTTCGTTCCAACTGGGAACGAGTTGGAATGAAGGCATTTACTGCCGGGTGATATATTTTTATTTCTAGTGTAACTGTTGTGGTCAGAGCAATTGCCTACCCTAACAGGATTTCCTATTTCAGAACAGCTAGTTACAACACTGTCATGGTGGAACACGTTCTGGTGGAAAAGCTCAGGCCACAAAGTCCAGCTTGCATGGATGTTTTGGTCCAAAACGGGCCCGACAAGCTCCTTGTGTCGGGCCCACCAGGTACCGAGCGGGGCCAGGGACCCCAGCTAGCGTAAAAGGAACAAAGGCCGTTCGCTTGCTCAGTAA
The DNA here is from genome assembly GCA_030271035.1 of Microascus cirrosus. NCBI lineage: Eukaryota > Fungi > Ascomycota > Sordariomycetes > Microascales > Microascaceae > Microascus > Microascus cirrosus. The sequence goes on from JAMBUN010000121.1 coordinate 240,232, forward strand.
GAGCGCCGAAGTACCGCTTTTACTCATTAGGGTTGAGAAATGACTCAAGTACCTGGGTGGATCTGCCCCTACTTAATGCAGCGCTTACTGCATGTACAGCAGACCCAGGTTTGCTGTTATAACGTGAGGCAGGGATATTCTTCGGGCCTCATTACCGAGGGCTCTGGTCGTGATAGATTTGTATTAGAGCCTTCAAAGAATGTCCAGTGCAAGTCAACGCGTTATGGCCCGTAAACCTGTACTTTTAAGTTGTTACAGAAGATCATTGCAGCCCGCAGTTCTTGACCTATTCACCTATTCGTTAAACATGAGTCATGCTTGTCGGGTATCTTTTGAAACGTTCGATCCAGTATCGCTCCTCTCTGCCGACTGCTCCGCCGACTCGTACAGGACGTTGACATCTGTCGTGCGCAGGATGCCGGTGTTCGGCATAATCTCCTCCTCCGACCCTGTCGGGGACAAGCCGCGGATCTCCGTGCGGTTCTGTTTCCACGAGGGGTGTAGGTCCTTCAGTATGTAGTTCGAATGCCTGTTGTAATGGGACCCTCGGGCGCCGCTAGGCTGCGTCTTCGATGATCCGCCGGCGTGTCGCGAACTACCGTAGACCTGACCATCGGCGTATCGGGAGGTGTCGCCGCTCAGGGAAAGAGTCGGGTACCAACGACTGAGGAGCGGCCGCAGGGCTGGCATCGAGCAGGATATGACGGCGAGATTGGTCTCGACGGCAGTCCAGACGTATGCGATGTTGTGGTGCATGGTCTTCTCGTTGAGGTAGAGTAATCTGTATAGGTTTACGAGCCGGACTATGGCGACGATTGGGACGCTGGATGGTCACAGGTGTCAGTGCGACTCGGTGGCGCCGTGGCAGGGAAAGGATGTCTGGCTTACCAGGCGCCGATGGCAAAGATTCCGATCACTGCGATCTTCGTTCGACGCGGCATCCGAAGACCGAGAAAAATCCAGAAGGGCACGGCCAGAATGAGCACGTCCGTAAGGATCGTAATGGACGATTGGATGATGTGGAAGCTGTTGTCGATGCATTTGGTGTCGGGGTCTTGCTTGAGTTCTGGGTGCCAATTGCTCTCAATCGGGATGCATTGAAACAGAGCCGCGAAGAAGACGGCAACAGCGTGCAGGATCGTGACGACCATCAACACCCATATGACCCGGAAGACCGAGTCCTTGTGACCACTTATGCGCAGAAGGAAGCATAGGACGGAGCACTTCACGAACGCCAGGACCGGGTTGTAGCACATCTGCTCAAAAAAATTCCACCAGAGACCGGCGGATGGGTTGAAGTCGGCAGGAACCTTGTCGTCCTCCCAGCCGTAGTAGTTGAGTTTGAAAACTGGGAGCAGTCGCCTGAGTGAGTGCATGGACACGCGAAGGAGCGGGGGGCTCACCGACCCCCTGGGGAATGTGTACTCACACATGAACAAACTCGAACATACGAGAATATCTGTTATCTAGATCATGTTTATCAGTACGATTGTTGACTTTGAGAGCCGCGGTTTGACCGATTTGAGTGCCGTCTCACCAGTGCTAATGTGCAAAGCAGATCATCTTGGGATATCAAGGTCAGCAGGTCGTGTACATGCACAAACGAGCTCGACCAAGGGCCGGGGGACCAAATCACATACCGACGCCGAGGGTGCGCATGGTGGTGCGAGTATATAGGCGCAAGCTAACGACGACGACTGCCAGGGCCGGCAGGACGAACATGATGAAGAGCGCAAAACGCTGCAGTGGCGGCGTGGGGATGTCGAGAACGTTAGGGGAGGGCCCGGGCCCCGGACCCCGGGGCTGGAGTATCAAGGCCGCCATCAGCGGTGCGGACAATGGGGGACCAGCAAAGATCGGCCCGTAATGATTGGCGGAGTGGCCCTCACCATGGGGGAAAAAAGAAAAGAAAAAGAAAAAATGCGCTCCCGAGTGAGCAGATTTTGAAGTTTAAAGGGATATTTTTGGATTTTAGGTTAGAGGAAATCCATCGACCGGGGATTCTCGATTCATATATGCAAGTACCTCAGCCCATTTTACGTCCGCTATTGCTAAAATTGTACCTCTGCAGGTGCGACTGCCCCACGGGGAGGGATCTGCAGAGCCAGGGAGCGCACCATGGATTTGGTTCCAGGCGGCGCGCCCAAGGCAGAACCACAGACAATCAAGACGCCACAAGATGGGAGCCCGGCCCCAACCGGCTCGCAGTTTGAATAATCTTCAGGGGAGCATGGCTGCAGGGGGGCTGGTTTTCCACGTGGAAGGATTCGGCCTAGGTGAACCCCAGCTAGGAAGTTCCAGCTATCATTACTATATTGGGCACATCCGTACAAGAGCTGAAAGGCAGCGGCTGATCACCACGCTAGATGCGCAGATCTTTATATCGGAAAATTCCGTTCAAAGGGACCTTCCCTACAGGACTTGGTTCTGGGCAGCAACCACACCGCGGTTTGGCCGGGGAGAGATTGTGGCTGCCTTCCAGAAACCACGGATTTGAGTCTTCATGCAGGTCGAAGACCTGACGAAAAGTCGGGTGGATGACGGACAGCGGCTGAGTCGAAAGAAGCTATGTTGTTTCCAAGGGCGGCTCCAGCGCTTCGTCCGCGGCCCCACCTGCCGTTGTCCGAAGGACCCGTCATTCATTGGACTCACCCTGGACGGCGGCCGGAGTTTCGGTTCGGGGAGGAGAACAAGTGGCCGACATCGGTACAAGGAAAGCCGGTTTAGGAAATTACAAGCTACATAGCATAACAACCCAATTATAAGTACAACCCTTTCGCTCAAAATGACCACGGGAGCTCTGTCTGCAGCACAGTAACTGTCCGTCCTTTCGCGATCGATCGCACCGAGGGGAAGCCGACTCAACAAGTGTCTCGAAATGGTTAGCCAGCGATCGCCTTGGCTGCTCGCGGCTGCATTGTCAGTCTGGGCGGCCACAGTCGGCGCGCAAACCATCACAGTTAATAACAAGACCGTCGGTAAGCCCCGCCACTCCCGGCGCTGGGTCCAGAGCTGGAAAGCTAATCGTGCCGACCATTCTCTGTTTCAGCCGCCGATGAGTCCAACGTTTACCCGGTCGTGCGCGGTTCAAGCGACAGCAACGAGGCCTTCGACGCCGTCCAGTTGACCGATGAGACCTTGGCCAAACTCACTGACCTCCAGCTCAGCAACGTCTCCCTGTTCTATTTTGACGATGGCTCTGAAGTCAGCGATGATGCACCCCGGTGCAAGACCCATCCCGGGGACGATTCGTACCCCGACGAGACGGCCTGGAGGGTCCTGGATATCCTGAGTGGCGGTAACTTGATCAAGACGGTGCCGCTGGGCTCGGCTTGCTACGAGGGCCCGCACTACGACGCGGATAAATGCCAATTCCTCACTGACCACTGGAACGCGTCCGAGACCCAGTATGTTTCCTCCCCATCACTGTCACTGCGCGGCTGCATCGTGCTGACGTTCTACAACAGCATCACGGACCCCACCTCGGTCATGTCTCCTCTCTACCAGGGCGCCACGTGCGAGCCGGGGGGCGCCGCACTGGGCAAGGAGTGCACGCTGGGCGGCTTCCCGTTGTACTCCCTCAACGTCAGCACCGTGGCCGACATCCAACTGGCGGTCAATTTCGCCCGCAACCTGAACCTGCGTCTCGTGGTCCGAAACACGGGCCACGACTTCCTGGGCAAGAACACGGGTGAGGGTGCTCTGTCCATCTGGACGCACAACCACCGCGAGATTGAGGTTATCCGCGAGTATGAATCTGCCGGGGGTCGCTACAAGGGCCCGGCATTTAGGCTTGGCGCCGGTGTCATGGTGCACGAGATCTACGAGGTCGCCGAGCGCGAGGGCTATACCGCTGTCGGGGGCGAGTGTCGTGTAAGTTTCCTGAGCCCCGCTGCGCCCACCACACAGCTCCTGTTTGGCCATCATGGCTGACTTCGGCATTTCCAGACCGTCGGCATGACCGGCGGCTATCTAGCCGGCAGCGGCCACTCCCCCGTAACGCCAATCTACGGCCTCGGCTCCGATCAAGTCCTCAGCATCGACGTGGTGACACCCGACGGGCGCTTCATCACAGCGGACGAGACACAGAATGAGGACCTGTTTTGGGCCATCCGCGGCGGCGGTGGGGCCACGTGGGGCGTCGTTACATCCATGACGGTCAAGGTCCACGAGAAAATGGTCTTCTCCGGCATGACCTGGGACACGACCACGAAGGAGATGAACATCACCGACGACACCTTCTGGGAGGCCATCGCGGCTTACTGGCGGCGCTATCCCGAGTTCTCCGCCGCCAAGACATACGGCTACTGCCGCATGTCGCCGGAGGAAGGGGGGGGTTATGCCTGGAGAGGACTGCCTGTCATGGTCCCCGGTATGAAGCTCGCCGATTTTAAGAAGCTCGCGCAGCCGCTGCTGGACGATTGGGCGGTGCTCGGAGTGGACCCGAAGATCCAGTTCTTCGAGCACGACAGCTACTATCAGGCATGGACTCGTCACTTCCCAACCTCCATAGTCGCAAGGGCGTATGGCCGAACTGCGAACCGCCTCTTGCCGCGCAAGAACTGGGAAGACGCGGCTCTCATGAACAAGACGATCCAGACGGTCCGCAGTGTGGTCGAGGACGGTGCCTTCTTGGTGCACTACAATATCAATGCAGACGAGCCCGAAGACACCCCCGACAGCGCTGCCAACCCTGCCTGGCGTGACGTCATGATGTTCAACATCATCGGCGTTAGCTGGGACGCGGAGACGCCCCAGTCCGAGATAGACGACATCAACGATAAACTCACCAACGACCTCAACCAGCGGCTCATAGACATCAGCCCTGGATCTGGCGGGTACCTCAACGAGGGTGACGTGATGGATGCGAACTATGCGCAGTCCTTCTACGGCTCCAACTATGAGCGCCTGCTGAGAATCAAGAGGAAGGTCGACCCCAGGGACCTGTTTTGGGCGCCTACAGCCGTTGGTAGCGAGAATTGGTATCTCACCGACCAGAACAAGTATGTGACAAAGCAGATCGGTCGCCTTTGCCGCAAATAGGCTCCATAGAAAGTATTGGATAAAGTCCAGGCGCCGTCGTCATAGCCCGGGGTTGTTATGGTTGGTACCCGACGGGTTAGACATGACTGAGACGGAGGCCTAGTAACCTGGATTGGGTATGTATTATATAGCGTGTTGTTTTACGCTGGGTCATTTCTGTTCTTCGCTTCTCCCAACCTGTTTAGCACACTATTTTTTACGGTCCAGTAAATACTTTACTATTTAACAAATGTTTCTCTCCATTGCCAATCTCGTCGACCCCAGGCTTTGAATATCTGCGGGTCACTGCGAAGTCCTTGTGAGGCGTCAGCACTGTCACTCCGCATCAGTGGCTTCATTCATTTTCTTTAAATAAGATAGGATTGAAGAAAAACAGAAGCGATAGGCAGAACGGTTAAAGCAAATCACATTTACTGCCGTGAATCCTGATTGGAATGATCGGGACGCTGAGGAACAGAGTCTGGTTTGACATAGTGTGGAATTTGATGAGACTGGGCTGGATCCATAGAGCATGCTCTTCATAGTGTTACGAATTGGACCAAGCCAAGACCTGGAACGGGCGCTTGCAGAACAGAAGAACCCCGGAAGAATAAGAAGCCCATAACTAAGCTAGGGCAACGAGGGCGAACATACAAGATTGCCCCATAACCGCCCCAGGAACCACACTTATTAGAAGAAATAGGCAACAAGGGCAATTCAGAGGAATCGCCCATTATCGCCCAGGATCAGACCAAGACGATATATTATAAGACTACAATCATTACTAGCAGCTAGATAATTCTTCCCTACTCTCTAGTAGTTAATTCTAATAGAGACTATTCACTAGCTTTACTCTATTATTAACCTGTGCACAGCTTAAGACTTACAGTCTCTTATAAATATAATTACTATAGCTACTAGTTCTACTTGTAGCTACCTTCGTTATATAACCAGGCCCCTGGCTTACAATATTCAGAACGCTTCGTGAAGCTATTATAAGTTATTATACCTATAGATTAGTTAGACTTATAATTTATTAACTAAGGAGATTCACTCGGGTTGTAGGAGGCAGACTGTAGGATAGACGCGGTGGGGGGGACGATCCATGGTACAGAAAGAGGGGCTAGGGCCTGCAGGATGCTGTTATGGGCAAGAATCGAGGAGCATATGAGCAGGTGCTGACAGGCGGGTACACGTGGCAAGAATCGGTCACAGCGACCTCACAGCAACCTTATAGGAGCTCAGTGATCAGTCCATACCCTGCAGTAGCTGAAGAAAAAGTAAATATACTGTATAGGGAGAGTTAAGAATAAGAAGGAGACAGGGAACTGTTTAGAGAGAGAGAGGGAGAGATTTAGCAAGTAGTAAATTAAACTGGTAAGACCTAACTGTGCCTGCTATTAGCACACCTCTGAGTTTATAATCTTAATAAGTCAAGAGGATCACAGTAATAACGCTGTAACACTCTGACACCTGTTATGTGTTCTCTGATAACCCTACAGCCCTCTACTGCACCCCTTTACTCTATAATAGTAGCATCCCCTTCCCTGTTGTTCGCCGGGCCCGACAGATGCATAATTCCTATGTCTGGCGTGTTCATGTTGGTCTCGACTCACAGAGAACAGAGAATATCGGCATTGATAACCAGCTTGTCAAGTGCTAAGCAGTTTTCCTCGCCTATCAACAAGGGGATGTCGCGCAGTAACTTGGCTTCAGGCCGACAGGTATAAATCAGCTGGACGTGGCTCAGCTCTAGCCTGGACACTACATCCTTAATCCAGAGATGTAGAAGGAAACGGATTATACGGAGTTTAGGGCGGTCGGAAGGTCCGATATTAGCGTTAATATTCCCAAGTTGTTATTTGGCCACGTAACCAATGCCAGCAAGGGCCATATTTGCGATCCTCTCTTCTGTTGATCTCTAAAAAGGGTTGAGGCGGGCCTCTCGAACTGTAACGATCCCGTCGATGAAGGGGCCAGATGTCACCCACTCCTCCGCCTATTGAAACTCCGTCTTGTTAATAATCTCATGCCCTGCTTGAAAATTCAGTGCCCGTCTTGACATACGTCATTGATGAGGACTGCCTTCAGAGGCCAAGGGCCCCCGTCTCTTCATCTTGCTCCGTTTCCAAATTCAACCCCAGCACTCCTATGTGATAACTGTCCCCAGGCATTCGCCGACTTTCACGTCACCGCCTGGACGGTAGTACTATAACGACCTTCCGCTTCTATAACATCATGACTTGTATGAGTCCGGCTTATCTTCATCGGCCCGCGAGGAATACTCTGTTGTGGGGTCCTGCTATACTGGTCCCGCTATACCGCGCGGTTACCCCCAACGCGCGCCCGGCCCGATCTTCCTTTATCCACAAATAGCCGCCGTCGCGCGGGGGAGCCATACAAACCCTATTCGAGCGCCTGGGGGCAGTGTTCCACTCTGCTCGATTCTGAACACAATCCAACGGATAGGGCAATGATTGCTGGTAAGCCCCACTGAAGCGCATGTGTCATGGCCCAGACATCTCGGTCCCGGCGGGTAAGCTAGCAGACAAGAGTAATGCTGTCTGGGTGAAGTTGATTCGAGCGCTTGCTGTAGTAGCGCATTCGGCTAGATCCTACGCACGTTCCACGGTAGCCGGAGAAACCTCAACTGCAGTGTGAGTTCGGCTACATAGGCGGCGACGTTAAAAAGGTGATAAGCCGCCATAAGGAAAAATGGTCGGAGACAAGCGTTCCAAGGTTGTCATATAGCTTTCTAGCCGAGGTAAAACATGCCTGCTTGTGCTACGCCTCTGAATTATGTCGCGCCTCTTTTACGCTGCAGCGGCTTTCATGGCAGCACCCGGCTTCCTCGCTCTCGCGGAAGCCGGTAAGCTTAGCCAGCCAAATTCCAGCTCTAACCCATGGCGAATCTGGGACGACGAACCCGGTGGGGACGACACCTTTGCGGAATACTACCCCGTCGGGAATGGCCGTCTCGGAATCATGCTCGGCGGCGACCCGTCAGAAGAATCCATCCGACTCAACGAAGATTCCTTCTGGTCCGGGTCATTCCTGTATCGCGTAAACCCCGACGGCCTGTCAACGGTCAGGGAGATGCGGGAGCTCATCCTCAACGGGAACAACCAGGAGGCGGAAGACCTGGGGATTCAGGGCTACACGGGGACGCCGTTGTCCACCCGCCACTACGACAAGATGGGCAACCTCAAGCTCACCCAATTCCTCCCCGGCGGCGAAGTAGCCAGCTACGAACGGTGGCTCGGCGTAGACGACGGCGTGGCGGGGGCCTACTTCTCCGCCGGCAACATTACCTACCAGCGAGAGTACCTAGCCAGCTACCCGGACGACATGGTCGCCGTTCACCTTACTGCCAGCGAGCCCGGATCCATCAACATAAGAGTCCGGCTAGACAGGGGCGCTGAGCTCAACCGCTACCAGGGGTATAGCGAGCCTGCCAACGGGCATTCCACCGTCATGGGCGGCGCATCGCCGGACGCCAACGCGCTCCAGTGGGCCGCGGGGGCACGCATAGCCTCTTCCGGGGGCAAGGTGACTACGCTGGGCGACACTGTCCGCTGCGAGGGGGCCAACGAGGCAACCGTCTACTTCCAGGCGTGGACCAGCTATCGGAAGTCCGACCCGAAGGAGGCCGTCATCTCCGACCTGGCAGCCGTATCGAAGAGCTTTGACGAGATCCGGGAGGCCCATGTCGCCGACTACCAGGAGTACGCGGGCCGCATGTCGCTGGATCTGGGGGTTTCGAGCGATGCTCAAAGGGCTCTGAAGACAGCAACGCGGGTGGCAAGTATTTCTCCCAATTATTTCGATCCCGAGCTGGCTGCCCTGTTCTTCCAGCTTGGTCGCTATCTTTTCATTGCTTCCTCAAGACCTGAATCCGGCGACAACGATCTAAGCCTGCCCCCAAATCTACAAGGGATATGGAATGATGTGTATGATCCTATGTGGGGATCTAAATACACCCTCAATATTAACTTGCGTAAGATGTCCCTCTACCCCTCCGGCTTACAGTGTGCATACTTAAGTCAGATATTCCCAGAGATGAACTATTGGCCTAGTTTGGTTACCGGTAAGCAGTTTGTTCTGAGGAACAATCATCGCCTGTATCGCTCACCGTAGAATGCTAAATCAAGCAACTAGGCCTGTCCGATCTGGTAACGCCGCTGAACAACCTCCTGAAGAAAATGCATGAGAAAGGCACTGAGGTGGCCGCGGCCATGTACAAGTCTAGTGGCACGGTCACACACCACAATACGGACCTCTGGGGCGACTCAGCTCCCCAAGACAACTACGAGCCCGGGACATTCTGGCCCATGGGCGCGACGTGGATGATCACCCATGCCGTCGAGCACTACCGCTTCACTGGAGACGAGGACGCGCTGGCGGACATGTTCCCCACGCTTAAGGCCGTGGCGCAGTTCGCCCTCGACTTCTTGACGGAGCACAAGGGGTACATGGTGACCAACCCCTCTTCCTCCCCCGAGAACACATTCGTGGTGCCGGGTGGCAGCGGGGGCGACCAGGCCGCGGCCGTCTCTCCCGGCCCAACCATAGACAATGAGCTCTTGTGGGAGGTATTCGGGTTCATCCCCGAGGCGCAGGCCGCTCTCGGGATAGAGGACGATGCCTTTGAGAAGCGCGTTTCCGACATGCGCGCGAGACTTCCACCACTAAGGCTGAACCAGTATGGCGGCATCGCCGAATGGATGGAGGACTTTGAAGAGGTAGAGTATTCCCTGTCGTCCTTAACTGCCGGCGCAGGCATTCTCGGGGGCAGGAAGTTACTAATGAGCACCCTGTTCATGCATTTAGGCAAACCCGGGAAATGGCCATATGTCACACCTTGTGCCAGTATACCCGCTCCCCCACATCACGTCTGCCAACGAGACTCTCTTCAGCGCCGCCATCACAAGCCTCGAGCACCGTCTTGAGTAAGTCTACCCGACCAGTTGCCACCTTACGGGCCATCACCACACTATTGGAGAGAAAGAGACGAAAATACTGACCGATGCTAGTCATGGTGGAGCGCCGTGCGGCTGGGCGCGTGTCTGGACGATCGCCCTGGCCGGCCGCATGTTCCTCCCGGACATCGCGCACTCCCGCCTCGCAACTCAAATAGGCGAGTGCTCCTGGAACAAGACCATGCTGAACATAGGTGGCACCACACCGTTCCAGATCGACGGAAGCCTCGGCGCGCCGGCAGCCATGGTCGAGTCCCTCCTTCAGAGCCACGAGAACGTCTTGTCCCCGGAAGGCAACAGCAGCTTGCTTCAGGCCACCTACACGGGCGACAAGGGGAAGCTCCCTCTCATACGGCTCTTGCCCAGTCTCCCCGAGGCCTGGTCGGCCGGAGGTGGCGGCTTTGCCAGGGGGCTCCGCGCCAGGGGTGGCTTCAGAATTGATCTGAGCTGGGACAGCGCTGGAACGCTGGTGGTCGCGTCGCTCACGTCAGAGGCTGGAAATTCTGCCTATGTTACTCTGGGACAGGGGCGGGTCGGTGGTGCTGGCGAAGGTATGGCCATTCAGATTGATGGCGCCGCCGCCTCCGGGGTGTTTATACGCCTGGATGGGGAGAAGGGCTCGGTGCATAATATTACCCTAGCCTAAGGAAAAATACAGAACGATACGATACACTGGCAAAGGCTATCCAATCACGGTGGCGCGCCATGCTACATCTTCTCCGTAACCCCACAGCTCATTCAACATAGTTGCAATACACTGCCTTGATACCGTTACAGAAAGAGTAGTAACCGCAGTATAGATTCTTCTGTAACTAGAAAGGTAGGAAGTGATATTCCTTTTCCACCGCCTTACAAACTTCCGTTGCTAGACAATGATCACGGTGTCATCAGCGGAGAAAGCCAGCCATTCCGAATATTCAGGTGACTGGAACCAGGCCAAACCAATCCTCTCATAATGATCCCATTCTATCAGAAACATCAGCCTGCCCAGTCTTCCGCCTTAACAGCAACCCGATGTGCTTGTTTAGGCTGAGGATATAGAGCCTGTCTCCAGCTTCAACCTCTACTGCTCTGTCGTCGTCGTCCTAGATATCCGGATGAGCGGTGAGAACGACGATGGCATGATCAGAACCCGTTATCAAAACTTCAAACCCACGAACGACCCCTGTTCGCATTTCGGACATAGTGATCGTTGTACCGAGTTCTTTCCTACTCTCTAGTAGTCAATTCTAACAGAGACTGTTCACCAGCTTTACTCTATCTTTGAAAGGCCGCATACTGCTCAAGACTTACAGTCTCTTGCAAATACAATTACTAGCTCTACTAGTTCTGTCTACAGCTACCTCGCTTATACCTAAGCAGGCCCTTGGCTCACAACATTCAGGACGCTCAGACAAGCCATTATAAGTTGTCACGCCTATTTCCGGGTTGAACTTGTAACAATTGCTCTGGGAGGATTGAAATGGCAGTGAGCAACTTTGGGGTGGCCCAAAGAGGGGTCACCAAAGTTATCAAACCTATAAGACAATTAGAGTGTCCTGCAAGAAATCGCTTACTCTAAGTAAAATACCCCGTTCCTGACTGTTCTAGACGCTTATGCGACCCCGGCTAAACCGGCACCACAGCGAGCGCACCAAGCACTAGTCTCTCGCGTTGCGGACATTGCCCGGGCCTGAGGCGTAAATGTAGGAGGCTGGATGCAAGGCCTGCCATTGTGTACATTTATTATTCGGTGTCCAGGGCTTATTTACTTTTTATGTAGTTCGGTTAATTATGTTCTAATGCGTTCTAAATTTGGATTATGTTGACTACATCACCGGCTTAGCGACATGTGGTAAGACAGCACTGCCCCCTGCATGCTGCCAGGCACGGATCTTCTTTCGCCGCAATGACCTGCGGTGAATCCTATCGGGGCCGTGTGAGCGCCCTGTCAGAATCACCAGCGAAGGATCGTGAGTTATCGTCTATTTTGGTGACATGGGCCAGTGCATCGCCGTTAAAAGACTCGCTATAGACCGATGTTAACGATTTAGTAAAAAATAGAAGCCTGCCTCGCGGCGCTGTGGTCATCAACCAAACTACTCTGGGGGCTCAGGATCGCAGCTACGCCTCATGTTCGTTTCCGTATATATAGGGCGTCGAGTTCGCTCAGGTAAGGGAGACCTACGACAGATTCACCACCGCATCCTGGCTATCTTTCGGTAGTCTTTTCAATTCCACTGACCTCAACACGACCCATAACTGATACATTTCTCTCCTAAAGTTGTCTACGACGACCTTCACGATGAAGTCATTTCTTTCTGTCATTCTCTTTAGCGGCCTTTCAGTAGGCCAAATCGTCAACTGCAACTCTTTCGGCATTTCGAACGGCTACCAGGGCCACGACAAGTGGCGCGCGACGACCAAGGACTGCGCGGAAGCCACAAACAAGCTAGAGGAGAGCTTCGGCCAGATCGTCCCGCAAGCCACACAGGGCTGCGTCAGTCTGGCGACCGCAGGCGAGTGCGAGATCTCGATGTGCGATTCCGACAACGTCCGCAGGGGCATCTCCTATGAGGCGGTGTGGACGGCGGCGAGGATCGTCCACGCCAGGCACAAGGAAGACGGGACTGTGGCGGGGTACGTCTCGCTCGATGACTACTCCAGCGCCGAGGGCTTCAAGGTGTTCGTCAAGGTCGCCAGGACGGACACCCCCGACCCCCAGAACAAGCGGAGGCGCAGCCTGTTCGGGCGCCGGAGCGCGCTGGACGAGCCGGGCGCCGGGGGTGACCCGCCGTCCGACGACAGCCCGGTAAATGGGACCGAGGTGGTGGAGAACTTGGTCCTTGAGCCACGCCGTGAGCGTCACTGGTGGAACAAGGACAGAAGGGATATCCCCGACACGAACGGGCTGTACACGAACATCCGCGTCGGATGGGGGGCGAGAGAGCAGATGCCGCAGATCCAGATGGAGAACGGGATGGATAACTTGCTGGAGGCCTGGAACGACGCGACGGGCGAACCCTCGACCCTCCGACCGGCAGCGTACATGGCTCCCGGTGAGAACCTGATCGAGTTCGAGTGGGCCGCCCATAACAACCACAACATCAACGCTGTCAGCCCAGAGGAGAGGGGCGCCCTGCTGCGCTGGGCGATTCGCGAGCGCCACGAGCAGGGTGACCACTGGGAGAACTTTGCCATGCAGATTCGACGCGGCGGCGAGAGTGTTGGGCATCTCATCATCCGCGTCTTCTGGGCAGGACTCCAGGACGCGCTGGACCAGGTCTGCGGTTAACTCGCTTGCTATCATCCCGGTTGTCATTATTGTGAAGTGTCTTTAGAGTGGCGAAGGAGCTAGAGGTGTACGATGGATAGAGGCGGGGACTGCCGGCTGGGACATTGCTTGTATCCGAGAAACCCTGAGTACATCGTGCTTGCAGGCGTGTAGGTGTTTGGATCTGTTGATAGACAATTTATTACTATTTGGCTTAAGCAATTATTAGGATACGGATGAAATAGTTCCCTTGAAATGCGGCTGGCAGCAGACAATAATGAAGTTGTCTTCCTATATTTAAGAACCTTGGATGCAGCTGATAACGAGGCCGAGGGCAGAACGCTTGCTCTTGAATCTGCAGGTTCACAATGCAAGAAGCAGGACCTGGAATCTCCATTACCCCCCAAAAAGCGAAAGAAGGCATGGCATAAGACCCCATCCCTATTCCCGGTAGCATTCTTCCACAGACTCTACTTAAATTGCTTGCTTTTCAACCAATCGTAATCAATCCCCTATTTCATTAGCTCTGCATCTTAGTCAGCTCTAGATCCCCACCTACCCTACTTCCCTAACTAATCATACCTTAAAATAAGGGGCCGGCCCTACCTGCTTCTGAGATACCCTCTTTGCTCTCCCCTTACCCCTCTGATTCTAAGACCCCCTATTTGCTTTAATTAAACTCCTTATCCCCCTCCTTCTAGGATGCCTTTATTGCTTTAATCAAACTTAATGCTGCCCTCCTCCTGAGATACTTATCAATATGCCCTGCTATAAATACGCACTTAGGTCATATGACCTCTATACAGGCTTAGACACGCCTCAGTCTTCTAGAAGCTGTTGTTACAGGTCGAGCCGTCTGAGGGTTGCTGTCACCAAGCTCGGGCCGGAACCTAGTAACGGGATGACTAATCAGTGCCAAGGCCATGTTGCAAATCCTTGAACGCATCACAAATACTGTGCTAACACCTCTCCTCCTTTTCTCCCTTTCCCTAGCTTAAGATAAAACATCAATACAGCCCTGTTAGTTAGACCAAACCAACAGCCAGCTGTAATAGCTGTATTAATATAAGACTAAGGTGATATAAGTCAAGGATAATATAAATCTAATGCCTGAAAAAGGAAAAGAAAGTATTATACAGAGGCACAACCCAAAAGTTCTGTCCCGCCAAGACTACAGGGGTGTAACGCCACAGAGCAAAGCCACATACAAATTACTATGGAGCTAGGTGGCCTTGGTGATATAATAGATAGTATATTTAGTAGAGCAGTAAGGGCGGTTGCCTATCTGGCCTTCGGGCAGAAGGCCGTTTGTCTCCGCAGCGTCTGTAATACAGCAACCAACTATTGTTTCTATAATTTTGCTAACAGTGATAAGGAGGGCAATAGGCTGCCAGCCACCTGCCTCAAAGCATGCCTCTGGAGGCTTCCCAGGCTTTGGAATTACCACTGTCTGCGCAATGCAGAAGCAGCAGGGGAAGTGCTCGAGTCTGAGGCTTGCAGAGGCAATGCAGGCAACAGGCCTTGAACAGTGGAGGTCTACAGGCGAGTAGGAAGCCTGCCGGGATACAGTTGTCGCCTGGCGCTTTAGATTTAAGTTATTAAGGAGTAGAAAGCAAAGAGAGGGGGGACATAGAGCTGAATTTCTGGCTAATAAGAAGCAGCAGGTAGCAGGGGGTTCAGATACTATTAATAAGAGCTGAATTTCTGGCCAATAAAGAAGCAGCAGGTAGTATGGGGTTCAGATGCTATTAATAAGGGTCTGAGAGGTAATTAGTGCCAAAGGCATACTACCCCCTGGTCTCAGGGGGGACAGGGGAAATTAGATATAGGATTTTAACAGAACAAGACTCGAGTTCGCATGGGGTCCCGGGAATAGGAGTTGGTATAAGTTGGTTTCTCCGCGCTGCCGGTCAAGACAGCCACAGCCCCCAGGCGCGGGGTCGTCTGTGAGGAGCGGTCTCACTGAGCATCATTGAATCCTGAGGGATTCCTAGGGGTTTCTGTCCACTCAATCTTCACTTTAGGCGTCAGCCGCCCGCCCTGGTATGCACGGTTTTGACCGTGCCGCTGCAGGCGGCATTGGCGCGGTTGCTTTATTAGAGTTGGGGGCAGAAATAGGACCTGGACGGCAGGATTCATGCAGACCGGGCAGCCACTGAGGCTCAGGCTCCGATGCTGCTATTTTCGTTCTCGCGGTCCACGCCCGGAGGTCCCATGCATAGCCATCGCTAAGGCACAGCACTCCACGCCGCCACATCACCAGGCTCCCCGCCTGCAGCATAATCGCTGTGTGCGGCCTGCAGGAGCCCGTCATGTCCCTGGTGGGATCAGGGGCGGGCCTGATCGGGAAAAAATCTGATAGCTTAGGTTAAGGCTGTGGCGCGTTGTTTGGGATGGTGTGCAGCTTGAAGCAGGGTAAGCGACCCTCACATAAGATATTTTTAGCAGCAGGGCTCCGCGTTGGGGATGGGTGGCGCAGCATCTGGACCTGATCTCATTGTCGCCGATTCGCGATGAACCCTACACTATGATATGTTCTAACTTAATAAGGGCATTATTATTATCGTAATTATTGTTATTAGTATTATTGCGCTAGGCAGGCCAGGTTGTTGAATAGACTTCCAGGGCCTGTTCACGCCTGCCGTCACCGGTTTGGATCCCAGCCGGCTGTTGTAATCGATGTGGCTGTGACCCCAGCCCCTCACCAGGCTCATGGCCCCCACGGCGTTTCTTCAAGCCCACCCCCACAAAGTTGTTGGTGTGGCAGGTGTGCTGACGTTGAACTCGGCATATGGGGTCCTTCCCGGGAATAGCAGCCCTGAGTGGCACTTGAAGTGAAAGCAGACGTCCAAGGCGTGTAAGTTAAAATAAGCTCGGGAGAAAGTCCGCTCTGTTCAGGCCCCACCAGCATCATCTGCACAAGCGCGCGTGGGTGGACCGATCAAGTCGAGCGCGGTTTAATCAGAAATCGGCTCGATATTAGGAGGCACAACAAGACACGCATAGTTCCAGCTCGTTCAACAACGTTGTTAACGACAGTCCAGAGATAGTAACAGAAGGACTTATTATTCCACCGTCTTACTTCGATTGACTAGGCTTTCTTATCAAAGGTACAAACAGGGATGTCATGGTCTGGGCGAGACACTTCGCGATGACCTTCAATATATAAGACCAAGCTATAATCTGCCATCCCCCTCCTGATCTGCTATCTATAGCCCATCCTGCTAAGGGAGCACCAGCACAGAGAATCTTCAGCAGGAAATATTCCCCTCCCACAACCCCCATCACTTCAACCATCATGAGGTTCTCCCACCTCGCTACACTGGCCTCGTGCCTCTCCACCACCATGGCCTCGCCCCCAACCCTAAGCCGCCGGGACCTTGCAGCGAGGGACGCCGAGGTTGACCAGTTTGAGCGGCGCTTCCTTGACACGCTCAACTGGGAGCACGACAACAACACCGTCAAGGTAGTGGGCTACAAGAGGATCATCCTGTCTGAAGACCACCTTGACGAGCTTGAGGGGCACGTCAAGCGCGAGCCAGTCGAGTGGGCACAAGTCAGCAGCGGCTACTACGACCCCTATGAGCGCGCCCTGCGCGTGTATTTTCCCGTGGAGGAGGCCCTCATTTACCACGGCTCCGAGCTTGTCGAGGCGTCCCACCTAGGCGAGTACCCGGCGCACTATCGCCTTGACTCTGACTTGATGATAGTGGGGCGGAAAAAGACCGACAAGATACACGGCACAAAGGGTAACCGCGTTGAGAACGGCATCGTGTACCTCCCTGAGCCGGTGCCGCCGGTGCGGACCTACGGTGACAACGGCAACGTGCTGGTGTATGACCTCGGGTGGCGCGCGGGCCCGCACGTCCACCGCCACGGGAAGCGCGGCGGGAAGGGCGAGAACGAGGGGGATGTGGAGGACAACGACTTCGAGGACGAGGGCGGAGAGGCGGGCGGGGAGGAAGGCCACAACGGCGCGTCCTGCCGCGAGAACCACGGCGGCAAGACGTGCTCCGAGGTGTACAACATCAACAACGGGCGCTGCAAGCGCGACTACACCAGCTGTATTGACTACAACGGATATAGTCCGGCCTGCAAGGCCAAGGGGGGCGTCAAGGCGTTCATAGGGAGCGATTGCTATGATGCTGTCGCCCGGGGCCACTGCTGGAGCGAGATGGGAGGAGCTGCGCTGTCAACCGTTACAGGAGCGGTTGGGTCGCTTTGGCCGTGGTGAGTCACTTTGGGCCGAGTAGGGATATATGGACCTTCTCGTGTGTGGATGAATATATGTACGCCGTTGGAGTCCACTTGTACTGCCCCATGAAGAAGCCCGGGTGGGAGGGGGAGTAGTTTTATTATTAGCGGTATTCCTGGATAACCGCTCCCGTAGGAGCCGGGGGCTTCATCGGAGCATGGAATGACGACAGCCTACTCAAGTATATTGGAACTGATTCTTTCTTTTGCATTTGGCTTGCACACCTAGATTAGTCCAGCCCTGTGCTGTCTGTGGTCCATGTTATTCGCGCTGCCCTGTTGTCCGAGCCCAGGCACAGGTTTGTCCTCGCCCTTGCCACACGGGCGGCCTCACTGTCCCCAGGGGCTTCATATTCTACAGGGCGTGAGCCTGAGTAGGTTCGTCATCGCCACCCAAGCTGCCCTAGGCACTATTCAGGGCAGTTTTGGGCCAAAACTCCTATACAAACTGAAATTTGTGGTCTGAGCTTTAATGCCAAAACAGTTTATACCATGACAGCACTGTGATTAGCTGTTCTGAAAGAGGAAATCCAGTTAGGGTAGGCAATTTCTCTAGCCACAATAGTTATACCAGAAAGAAAAATATATCACCTGAACCAGCTTAATCTAAAGAATATAATAATTAAGTTAAATTCTGTATCTCTCTTATTATCTCTTTAATATAGGATTAAATATAGTTTTCTGTAGGCCCTACTGTAGAATTATAGAGCACAGCTAGGATCTAGCTATTTATATTGCACTAACCTATATAAGTCTGTATTACACTGTACTCTTATATATTACTACCTATTCCTAATACAGCAATAAGTGTTAAAAGAATTCATAGAAAGCTCTATATTACTAAAAATAACACTAGTGCAGACCAGGGTGGTATTAGACTAGATATCACAGAGAATAGGTGGCTATAGATTATCAGACCTTCTTAAGCCTATTCCTAATACAGCAATAAGTGTTAAAAGAATTCACAGAAAGCTCTATATTACTAAAAATAACACTAGTACAGACTAAGGTTATATTAGACTAGATATCACAGAGAATAGGTAGCTATAGATTATTAGACCTTCTTAAGCCTAGGCGCTATTCGCGGCTGTTTTGGGCCAAAACGCCCCATGCAAAAACCGGGATCTGTGGCCCGGGCGGCCCGAGCTTTCAGGCCATAACGGTTTGGTTCATGACAGCGCCGTGATTAGCTGTTCCGAAAAGGGAAATTAGGGTTAGGGTAAGCAGCTGTACGCACTGCAATGGTCACACAGGGGCAAGACTGGTATTAGCAGGCTCGTCTTGGCCCAGAGAATACACAGATCCAGTCAGATTTCTAATTACCTCTTACAGTTATAGAGATATACAGCAGATCGTGGATTTTAACAGGTTTTTATAGGGCAGGTTTATAATTAACTAATAAAACTAGCTTCTATAGTATATAGTATAGAACACTGTATAGAGATACTATATTATCACTACTGCTAGAATAGAATACCTTAGCTGTTAGTGTAGTTATTAGAGGAGCAAAATTAGCAGATAGCCAGGTTATATATTAGTTATATCCTAGAGTCTAAGGGTTCTAAGGCAGGCTGGCCCTGTTTTCTAAGATACCCTGTAGCCACTGTTATACCTATACCTAACATATTAAGTAAGCACAGTGCAGATATATAGCTGGACAGTAATAGCACTATATGTAAGTTAGAGCTGATATATTATAGTACTGCTATACCTATATTAAGCTCCTGTAATATCTTAAGGGGGAGACTAAGTAAAGAGCTCTGTAGGCTAAAGTAGTTCCCTGATCAGACTTTAAGAGGTTTAGGTTTATAGAGCTAAGCTTAATATAATAGCCAGTCTAACAGCTAGTCTAGATAGTGTCTAGTCTAACACCTAGTTTCTAGGGGGTTTCTAGGGTCAAAGGTTAGCCTATAAAAACAAAGACAGGTTAAGTTATTTAGTTTATATTATATTATATATAATAGTTCTTTAAACCCCCCTATATACTATAGGTTCTATGATCAGGAGAAGAACCTATTCCCAATGCAGCGATGAGTGTTAATAGAATTCACAGAAAGCTCCATATTACCAAAAATAACACTAGTGCAGACCGGGGTCGTAGTGGACTAGATATCACAGAGAATAGGTGGCTATAGATTGTTAGACCTTCTTGAGCCTAAAAATTCATAAAATAGGTATTAATTAATAGAGGAAATTCAGGCGAACTCCAATTAATAATTTATTTTCATACAGCTAACACTTAACAAGTTTGTTTTGCAGGAGAAAATCAGACTGGATTTATAGGGTGACCAGGGTCTGGGCGCTCGGGCC